>CM068582.1:57900789-58048289 GCA_035048485.1 Pteria penguin | reverse complement strand
CGCCTTAATAAAGTAATTCAGTGCTCACTTACCTACCCACTATTTTCATAATTTGTCAAGATAATATTTGTAATGTCCATAGACCGTCAGTTTCAGTACAGTAATGTGTATGTGAAGATTTTTACAGAATGAAATCTGTTCAGTGTTAATATATAAATCATGTGGCTGCACATAGTCTACTCAGTTTGATCTTGACATGTATATTCAAAGTGTAAAGCATTTATTAGTTTAAACTTAACTACAAAAACTTCGACCCTTGGGAGGATCGGAAAATTTCCATTTTCTCATAAAAGTCTGCGTTCTAACTAAAACCTGATTAGCAGCAACCGATATAGCCATTAAAAGTAGGATAAATAGTCAGATCTAATTCACTAGGACGCAAAATAATACCCCCTTTTCTTTTACGCATGACTGTTGCACAGACCAGCTGCGTTTAAACCTTATAAACACATAAAATAACACAATCATTGGAATGGTTGAAGCACCTTAGCATCACAGGGATGAAAATAAGCGCTCGCCAATGCGGCGACCAAATTTTGTCTGTAGGCTCCTGAAAATCTAATTTTGATCGCCTACTTGGCGACCGTCACGCCTACTTGGCGACCGTCAACTTTTTCCCGCTTTAGTACCGTCCTATTAGTTACGACTGTAACGGAGAGCGGAAGAGACGGGGTAAAAAAGCTCTTCCGTTGCAGTCGTAACTACCGTCCTATTTGATCAATGTCAATAAGATGCTCTTACTGCTGTTACAATTTAAGCCATCTAAAAGCGCTCTCGACCTCGTTGTCAATGTCATCATCAATCGGAACTCATCACCTGTCTACCAACTGTTTGTTGAGTAAACACACGAGGAGTTTCATATTGAACGAGAACGGAGAAAATGTGGAGACACATTCTCGAAGTCGGCTTGACATAACTCTAAGATTTAAATGAAGATAATCCCCGAAAAATTCCGATGACCTGGGGGATAAGCTCGGTGTTTATCATAGGCCGTTATGCAACTTTGCTTAATTATATTTTTAGCACAAGAGCTAAAGGAGATTGTAAGCTTCTGAACTTCATTGAGGAATCTCACGATGATTGACTCCCTTTCCTTCCTCGAATTTTATATGACCGCAGTTTGTAAAAATGAGATTTCAAAATATTACATTCTTCGTAGAAAGCGATGATAAATCCCGAGACTTATTCCCCAACAAATATGATGCAAATTGAGTCATGTGACCAGTCCGACTTCCAGAATCCAAGGTGTCTCCAAACCAGGGGCCCCAAAGCGCAAATACGATGATCAAAATTCGCACTTCAAATAGTACAATAAGAAGAGGACACGGTCATCTGAGATTTAGATGTGAGTGAGGAGAGTGAATGTTAGGATGAAAGTGATGAGAGTCTGAGTGAGGATGAAGAACACGTGTTGTATGAAAGGTTGAGACAGAATGAGCATGAAATTAAAAGAGAGCAATTGTAACTACTCTGGTATGTTAATTCACTAAATTGTTGTAACAAATGAAATGAAAATGTTATTTTGAATGTGGACTAATTGTTTTAAATGTGGGCGCTTAAAATATTTGACTTGGGGGCCCCTTAGCCCCTAAAAATTTCGGCGAATTTTCATCCCTTCATCATATGTCCAGAAGTCACACATACTGATGATAATTGGACATTACACCTTACTAACTTTGTAACATTTATTGGATTGCAAACAGCATACCATATACTATAGTAACTATGATACAACAAAGACTATATTGTGACCTCATACACTGTACATTTTAAACGTCGCTAGCCACGCTCACTGCGTACATTCCTACTTCAAATAGTGGCTTCCTACAAGCGCCTCTTTTCATTTCTCATGAATTATTGATTAATGAGACAAATAGACCAATAACTGAATGATATGATTAATTGTGCTTAGAAAGCTTGGCCAATCATAACGGATCTTTTATGCAAGTTGAGACTGGAGAATTCTATAAATATGGTGAATTTAAGCTTGTTTAGCATACGCATTCCAACAAATCAACAATCTTTTATGTCTTAGGATTCCTTTTCATCAGATGTTTATCTGTATTTGCACGAGTAGCGGAAAGTCGATATGCTACCAAGCCATCCCATAATTCTGAGTCGAGAAAGCTTAATTATGTCATTTCATTTTGTAAAATAATTAATGAGAATCGAGATGAAACGCTAGCAGGAAGTTACATTTTAGATGAGGGAAGAAGGAACTAACGTACTCGGTAACAGGGAGCCACGGTTCTGGGGAGGGAAGATAGGACGAACGTACTCAGTAACAGGGAGCCACGGTTCTGGGGAGGGAAGAAGGGACGAACGTACTCGGTAACAGGGAGCCACGGTTCTGGGGAGGGAAGAAGGAACTAACATACTCGGTAATCATAATTTACGACGGTGTATATTTTCAAATTCAAAACTTTTTATTGTTTACTACACCCATCCTTTCAAAATATTGCATACACATAAATCTGTGCATTCAGTATTTTGATTTGAAAGTACATACATAAAAGAAACTGCAAAGATCCATTGGGTGCTTGACTTGTGTCCGAAAGTTCAGGGTTCGACTCAAACCGGTGATTCATCCTTTGGAGGAGACCGTAAAATCCAATGCCTCATGTCAAGAAAATTCGAAAGATCCAAAATTAAATATATAAATATATTTTGGACGGATCCATTGCAATAGAAAGTAATTGCAAGGCTGTTCAATTTAGGCAATGACCTGATGATATGTAACATCAAATCCACACAGAAATAATTAAAAAAAAACAAAAACAAAAACAGAAACAAAAAAAAAAAAAAAAGGAAAAAAAAAAAAAAAAAAAAAAGGAAAAAGAAAAAAAAAAACCAAAAAAAAAAAAACCAAAAAAAAAAAACCCCCCAAAATTAAAAAAAAAAAAAAAAAAAAAAAAAAAAAAAAAAAAAAAAAAAAAAAAAAAAAAAAAAAAAAAAAACAAAAAAAAAAAACCACACACACGCTTAAAAGTTTTCTTTGAAAAGCTGTTGTAACACTAAATGAAATTATAAACAGTAATTATTCATGTAGGAATTCGTGTATGTATAAAATGCAATAGAAATTTTGTTACGAAATATTTACGCGCATGCACGTGTCCAAAAAGAAAGGCAACACTTTCACACTATTATAATTCCCCTATAAATCTCAAATAAATGCATAAGTTATAGGATGGTAGATAAAACAAATTTAATATATCTTATAAAATGACATTTTCTGCACATTTGATAGAAATTGTGTCTTTTCTGCTTAAGCCTCTTTTATGACGTTTTCACTATGCTGACCTTTCATGGTCTTGCATTGCCTAATACGTGCAATGAAATTTCCGATTACATTCGTGCACATTTCAATGTCTATCTTTTTAACTTCACGCTTAATGTTATTTAGTACATTTCAGTGTTTTCTGGCTTTGGTTGGTATACGTTCGACTTTAAATATCACGACAAAAACATTTCATAAAATGTTAATTCACGTGATTTACAGTGGGGAAAGAGGGGGGGGGGGGGGTATTCCATTGTAATGGCTGATTCAATGTCACTCGCCTCGGTTGAAATTCCTTGTAGGAAAACGTCATTTTATGTAAAGTATTTAATGTTTTCTAGTTTTCCTGTTAAATACGTACATTATGGTTGTTATTCATTCCTCTTTTGTATTATGTAGTTTATATTTCCAATCTGATTAAAACCATATTTTATTCCGCTTCTCTATTTGTCCCATTACCGATAAAGATCTGCGAAACTCCGTAAAGGGTCATGTTCTGGTGAACTCTGATTTTCAGCCAATTAGTGGATCGGCTACAAATTCTTAGATATGAAATTAACATCCACAGTGTTCGTGACCCCACAAGGTAGTTTTGAACAGTGTTTGTTACATACTGCGTCACTATCACGTGCCTAGCTGAGTCATTGATTGGCCATGGGAAATTACAGTTTCGGTGACTGAAACGTCATCAGGGTTACCAGAACATGACCCCTTACGTGATTTCGCCAGATTTTTATCCGCAATGAGACAAATAGAGAAGCGGAATAAAGATATGGTTTTAATCAGATTGTTTATTTTTCCAAAATGTCATTATAAACTTGAACGTGTGTAATAGCTATTTGTTAACTGGGTTAACAAAAATAACGGAATTGCTTTAGTTGATTGATGTATGCTCATTTCATACATCAGGATATGGTCTACTAGTTGTGTAAGATTGCAGATGGATGGAGTCTGAGGCACATTTCTGCGTGGCAATGTGCTCTACACCTCTCTCAGGAAACCTGAAGCCGGCGTGGCCTAATGGTATCGCGCTGGCCGGGGTTCGAGTCCCGCTCTGGCCATGCCGGTGTCCTGTCTTTCGGATGAGAGAGTAAAAATCGAGGCCCCGTGTCGTGGTATGCATGGCACGTTAAAGATCCCTCACTGCTTTGGGTGGGTCCGTTGCAAAGGTCGAAATTTGTATGCCCCGAATCAGGCAGATGCCGTCACCATATACGTGAAATATTCGTGGTATGACGTTAAACAAAATCAATCAATCTCAGTAAACCTGATATTTTAACATAGATATGATATGTACATTAATATTCAGCTGTAAAAATAGCTTCATGATCTCTTGCAATATGCAAATGATCAATAATGGTAAAATGGTTCGTTTATTTGTACTATCAGTGCTTCGATGATATTACTAGTATTTAAATCAAATAGATTAATAAAGTTTGTTTAAAGAAAGAAGACGTTTGTTTAAAATATAAGTTTAGAGGAAGTGGTCATTCTCGTTTCTCCGTTGTCTTTTTAGTGTTAATAAAATGTGAAGGTCTGTCAATGTTTCTTTTATATATATTATCGTATATATAATACGTAATATGAAATGTTTTCCATAAATTTTGAACACGAATGTGTAGTATTAAGATTATTGATAACTCAGGTAATTTATTTTTATTATTTTATGTATTTATTTATTTATTTATCTATCATTTTTTTATTTTATTATATTTTATTTTTGTTCTGTTTACATAAATACTTTTGAATTAAAGGTTTTCATTTTATTTAATATTCTTATTTGTGAAGATATTTATGACCACATGAAAGCCGTGTATATCTGATACTTCTTCAAGAGGTATCTCCTGTAATTGACAAATACTTCGAACGAATTTTCTCTAATACTCTCAAAGAAGATTATTCAAGTTTGGTGCAGGATATATATTGAAACATTGAAAGGAAATAAAAAAAAAAGTGGAAACATTTTCCAGGAATTTTAATAAGGTAGTATAGTTAAGTCTCTTGACATATGTTCAAAATGAGATAGATTTTTATCTTTGATAATTGATGACATTTGATGAAAAGGAAATTGGTAAGATGACTGATGTACATTTCTTATACATTGTGTAGTTAATTCAATATGCCATATGTATAAATGAGGCCATGCTAAGTGAAAATGACTGGTCCCAAATGAGGTCAACCAGAAGGGGCAACTGATAATATTTCATGTTGCATTACTAGTTACGCATAGCTTGCAACGTCTGTCGAATGCAATAAATCACGAATGTGGTAAAACAATGAACAAGAGCCAGGGTCACAAACCAACTTTTTACCAAGAACATTTCATCGTGCAAAATTTATTTCCTCGTTCGTGGTATACATGTAGGTCAATAGATTTCTCTGAATTAAGTTTAGTTTTGTCATCATCTGAATATGAATCATCGTTCTGCGTAATGTGAGGTGCAGATTTTATCATGCTTACAGCATAAGATTCTCCAATAAATTTTGCTTTATCTAGGTGGCTTTAATCATCACATTTTCCAAGACTCGTAAAAGTCGCTCTGATTCAAGACTCCTAAAAGTCGCTCTGATTCAAGTCTCCTAAAAGTCGCTCGGATTCAAGACTCCTAAAAGTCGCTCTGATTCAAGTGAGCTATTGCGAGTGGGACACGGTAGCCACGTCATATGTCTAACTTGTTAGCGCTGAAAATTCTCCCAACAACGTTTCATCTTTTCTCTTAATGTAGATGGCAGCACCAAATACCCAATCCGTAGTACCCATACTTAAGCTCCTCGAGAGCAGTGTTTGATCCTGGTATACCCTCAGCCAGTTCTACTCGGATACCCTTGATTATCGTTACAACGCCTCACACACATCAGTCAATGTTTAATAAAAGCATTTTGGTCAGACCGGTGGTAATACTGAATGATAATGATGCTTTATACTTTAAATTTTTTGTGCAAAACGTTTGTAAATTATTCTAAAACTAAGGAGTATTTCTCTCAGGCACATCTCTGTCCTTAGACAGGTTCTATGGCTCTTATATAAGTTGTCGACATGCGCATATGGTGTGCACCAAAATAATTCCCCTATGTATGTTCTGATAATTATCATAACCAATGGGTCAATACCGCTGCTTGTGGACTGTTAGTTGCCGAGGGTGCCCTCACTTTAATGTTTAGTACATCTAGACAATCCGGAAATATGTACTTCAAATTTACTGTACAAAAAGTTTGTTAAATGGTTTTAAAACAATTGAGTATCTCCCTCATACACAGTTCTGGTCTTGGGTGGACTTTTTGGATCTTACATTCGAACTGATTTGACAATGTATTTGCTCTTCTAATACAATGTATCTATACTTTCCATTTTCACTTTTTATGCATTGAGCATCACTGAAGAGAAATGGGCATATGGTGCACCAGATTAGTTAACGTATATGTGTTATGATATTTATTTATTTATTCATTTGTAAAATGAGTGCAAGATATCAATTCTGTTTTTTTTTTCATTTTCATTTTTCTCAAAATTTGCACTTTCATTACAATTTGTGTACCTTACTAGAATCAGAAATGAAGAATTTTCAACTTTTCGCTCGTGCAGAATGCCCGCTCTTTCGTTATAGTTTCTACTGTACATTTGTTAAGGGGGCTTCAACAAGACTAAACATGCAAACTGTTTTTATCTTGCTAGCTTTTTCATCATTCCATAAAATCCGTCTACTTTGCTTCCATGGCATCGACCATTTACAAAATCAGCATACTTATTGAAGTTAAGCAGGATTAAAAGTTTCTTTGATATGCAATCCTATCAATATTGACAAATTTCTCCGTGTTATTTCCAGAAACATTTTAGCCATTACTTCACCAACAAATCCATTTGAATGCAATGCTTGTGATATACTTGATCACATTTTGTAATTCTCCATATTACACCCATAGAAAAAAATCATCGAAATAATCACAGTGAATGTCACTAAAATACACCTCGTCCACACTTTTTATTTTGTTTATTTTAGTATTGTTTTGTTTTTATAAATTCAACATTGTCATAACTTCACTCATGTTATTGTTTCTTTCTTACTTTCCTGCTGAGGAGATGCAGGCTGCTGTTGAGGCTGACACTGTATTCAGTGCAAGAAAGGTCGAGCCTTACGAAACCATAAACTTTTTGGTATATGTGCATGATTTTGTAGCCACCCCTTTTTAGATTCTTCTACGCTAGTAGGAAGCCTTTTAGTTTGAATCGATTCCGTTTTCTTGAACCAAAATGGACTTTTTGTCAAATGTGTTATATATGTAGCAAAGGCAAAACACAAGCGACAGGCAAGAGTTAGTAATGTATATAGAATCAAAATATGAGAGAGACAAAAAGCTATAGCGAGTATTGTGTATAGAGCGAAGGCAAGAACAGACGGGCGGTTAAAGTGAGTGTGTTATATAGAGAAAAAGGCATGGCAGAGACAAGTGAATATAAAATGTATTCGACGTGGAAGCAAAACATGTGAAAGACGATAGACTATAGTGAGTGCAGTATATAGATCAATGACATGACAGAGACGAGTGGCTATAATGAGTATTGTATATCCAACAAAAGCATGGCAGAGACGAGAGGCTGTAGTGAGTATTGTATATGAAACAAAAGCATGGCAGAGACGAGAGGCTGTAGTGAGTATTGTATATGAAACAAAAGCATGGCAGAGACGAGAGGCTGTAGTGAGTATTGTATATGAAACAAAAGCATGACAGAGACCTTAGGCTGTAGTGAGTATTGTATATCCAACAAAAGCATGGCAGAGACGAGAGGCTTTAGTGAGTATTGTATATGAAACAAAAGCATGACAGAGACCATAGGCGATAGTGAGTAATGTATATAGAACAAATGTATGACAGAGACGAGATGCTATGCTGAGTATTGTACATAGAACAAAGGTATGATGGAGACGAGAGGCTGTAGTGAGTATTGTATATATATAAAAAAGCACGACAGAGACGAGAGGCTCTTTTGAGTATTGTACAAAGAACAAAAGCATGACAGAGACCTAAGGCTGTAGTAAATATTGTATAAAGAACAAAGGCATGACAGAGACGAGAGGCTGTAGTGAGTATTGTATATGAAACAAAAGCATGACAGAGAAATAAGGCTATAGTAAGTATTGTTTATATAACAAAGGCATGACAGAGCCCTGAAGCTATATTGAGTATTGCATATAGAATTAAGGTATGACAGAGAGGAGAGGCTGTAGTGAGTTTTGTATATAGAACAAAGGCATGATAGAGAGGAGAGGCTGTAGTGAGTAATATATAAAACATAGGCATAACAGAGACCTGAAGCTATAGAGAGTATTGTATATAGAACAAAAGAATGATAGAGACGAGAGGCTTTAGTGAGTATTGTATTAAAACAAAGGCATGACAGAGGGGAGATGCTGTAGTGAGTAATGTATACAGAACAAAGGCATCACAAAGACCATAGGCAAAAATGAGTATTGTATAAACAACAAAGGCATGACAGTGAGGAGAGACTGTAGTGAATATTGTATATAGAACAAAAGCATGCCTCAGACAAGAGGCTATAGTAAGTATTGTATATAGAACAAAGGCATGGCAAACACGAGAGGCCACAGTGAGTATTATATATAGAACAAAAACACGACAGAGACAAGAGGCTATAGTAAGTATTGTATATAGAACAAAGGCATGACAGAGACGAAAGTCTATAGTGAGTATTGTATAAAGACCAAAGGCTTGACAGAGAGGAGAGGCTGTAGTGAATATTGTATATAGGAAAAAGCATTACAGAGACGAAAGGTTGTAGTGAATATTGTATATAGAACAAAGGCATGCCAGAGACCTCGGTCC
Source organism: Pteria penguin (assembly GCA_035048485.1). Taxonomy (NCBI): domain Eukaryota; kingdom Metazoa; phylum Mollusca; class Bivalvia; order Pterioida; family Pteriidae; genus Pteria; species Pteria penguin. The sequence continues at coordinate 58,039,171 of CM068582.1, read as the reverse complement.
GGCGCCATAGACTGAGAATATACTTAAGTCAAAAATTCATATTCTTCTGTTCATCAATGTATTATTAACTGGGATCTGGATTTTTATTGAGTTTTGTTCTATCCGTAAATAGAATTAAACCAATCTGCATGGCAGTTTATTAGAATGTTTGATAATGGAATAAATTAAAATGAAATATTTGACGTAAGTATATTCGTAGTTTATGCTTCCAGACCCTGAGGCTATAGTGAGTATTGTATATAGAACAAAGGCATGCCAGAGGGGAGATTCTGTAGTGAGTAATGTGTATAGAACAAAGGCATGGCAAACACGAGAGGCTGTAGTGAGTATTATATATAGAACAAAAACACGACAGAGACAAGAGGCTATAGTAAGTATTGTATATAGAACAAAGGCATGACAGAGACAAGAGGCTATAGTGAGTATTGTATATAGAACAAAGGCATGACAGAGACGAAAGGCTGTAGTGAGTATTGTATATAGAACAAAGGCATGACAGAGACGAAAGGCTGTAGTGAGTATTGTATATAGAACAAAGGCATGACAGAGACGAGAGGCTGTAGTGAGTATTGTATATAGAACAAAGGCATGATCGAGAGGAGAGACTGTATTGCGTATTGTATATAGAACGAAGGCATGACAGAGGAGTGGCTGTAAAGTGTATTGTGTATAGAACAAAGGCATGACAGAGACCTGAGTCTATAGTGAGTATTGTATATAGAAAAAAGGCATGACAGAGAGGAGAGGCTGTAGTGAGTATTATATATAGAACAAATGCATGACATATATATATAAAACAAATGCATAACAGAGACGAGAGGCTGTAGTGAGTATTCTATATAGAACAAAGGTATGCCTTTGTTCTATATACAATTCTCACTACAAACTCTTGCCTCTGTCATGCCTTCGTTCTGTATACAATACTCAATATAGCTTATGGTTTTTGTCATGACTTTGTTCTATATACAATACTCACTACAGTCTCTCGTCTCTGTCATGCCTTTGTTCTATATACAATACTCATTACAGCCTCTCCTCTCTGTCCTGCTTTTGTTCTACATACATTACACTATATAGCCTCTCGTCTCTTTCTTCTTCTTCTTCTTCCAATACGAAGTGTACTCAAAAGTTGAGCTTTATACTTCATGTGGCAGTCAAGATAAAAGCCTCTCAGGGCAGTATGATACAGTTAAAAGTTAAAATCTTTTGTCCTCATCCTAAGCTGAAGTGGGCAGGTGGTATGTTGCCCATTGCAGTACTGTAGTCCTCCAAGGAACATGCTGATGTCATTGCTGATGGAAGTCTGTTCCAATCCCTGATGGTTCGCGGGAAGAAGGAGAAACGGTATACATCCTTTTTCGCTGTTGGGATGCGAAAGGTATGTTGTCCCCTTGTCCTGGTGTCTGTCTGGATTAGGTATTGTTCTGCTGGAATGGCCACTAGATTGTGCTGGATCTTGAATAGCAACAGAAGGCGGATCTTTACCCTTCTGATCTGTAGCGGTTCCCATCCCAAGGAGTTGACCATGTTGGTGACGCTGCCTGCTTTCCTATCCCAGTAGTTCCTTGTAGCGAATCGTGCTGCTCTACGTTGGACTTTCTCTATCTGGTTGAATTGTCCGCTAGTGTGAGGGTCCCATATGGAGGCAGCGTACTCCAGCGTTGGACGTACAATGGCTTCATAGTCTCTAACCCGTGCTGATGTTCTGCAACCTCGGAGATTTCGCTTCAGGAAGCCTAGAGTCCTATTGGCTTTCGCTGTGATGGCATCAATGTGCTTGTTCCACTTCATATTGCTGCTGATAGTAACTCCCAGGTACTTGCTCGAGTCCACTACTTCTAACTTATGGCTGTGTAGTCTGTAGTCTGCACTGATTGTTTTCCGCTTTGATGAGACCTGTATGACCACGCACTTCTCCGGATGGAAGGTCATCTGCCACTCTTCTTCCCACTTCTCAAGTGCTGTAAGGTCTTGCTGTAGCCTGTTGCTGTCCTCTGTGTTGTTGATCGGGCGGTACAGTAAACAATCATCTGCGAACAACCTGGTTTCTGACTTGGTGGCTTCTGGGAGGTCATTGATGAATGTGAGGAAGAGCAGCGGGCCAAGTACTGTTCCCTGTGGTACTCCTGATAGGACATCTGCACTAGATGAGGCATGGCCGTCTAGAAGAACTTGTTGTTGTCTGTTGTTCAGGAAGTCCTTAATCCATAGCAGAGTGTTGTCTCGTACACCATAGAACTGCAGCTTATGTAGCAATCTCTTATGTGGCACCTTGTCAAATGCTTTCGAGAAGTCTAGCAGAACAATGTCGACTTGGCCCCCCTGGTCTAAAGTGCGGGCAATACTGTCTATGGTGATGGCTAGCTGAGTTTCACAGGAACGCTTGGATCTGAAGCCGTGTTGACTGTTGCTGAGGATAGAGTGCTGGTCGAAGTGGTCCATTACCTGGCTGTGGATGATGTGTTCCAGTAATTTACAGGAGATGGAGGTCAGGGAGACTGGTCTGTAGTTGGAGGCCTGATGCTTATCACCTTTCTTGTATACTGGAACAATAGAAGCTGATCTCCAGTCGTCTGGGATGGTGCCTGAATCCAATGAGATCTGGAAGACTTTGGTCAATGCTGGAGCTATTTGGTCTGCATACTCATGTAGAAGCCTGGCTTGGATTCCATCTGGTCCTGTTGCTTTGTGGGAGTCGATGTTCCTGAGTAACTTGTGGACTCCTGCTTGGCTGACTTGGATTGAAGGCATCGCTGGATAAGGACTTGCACCTTTGTGATATCCTCCCGCGTGTATACAGAATGAAATTGTTGGTTGAGTATTTCCGCTTTGGATTCAGTATCACTGTACAGGAGTCCATCTGTCTTCCTCAGTGGGGCTACTCCTTGTGAGTCCTGACGTTTGCTCTTCAGGTATGACCAGAATCTCTTGCTGTTGTTCTGCATCTCTCCACATACTGTTTGGTCTATGAACTCATCATGAGCTGACCTCATTTCCCTCTGTGCTGCTGCCTTTAGTTGTCGATATCGGGCCTGGTCCTTAGGTTTCTTTGTGTGCCGTGCTTTCCTGAAGGATTTCTGGCGTTGACGTAGTAGACGTTTGACCCTAGTTGTCATCCATGGATTTGAATATCGGCTCCTACTGATCTTGGTGGGAATGGCGTCTTCTACTATCGTTGATATGGATCCTCTGAAGTCAATCCATATATCGTTGGCTGTTGTGTATTCTTTTGCCATGATGTTGTTCACTGCTGTTGTTATATGCTTACTGACCACCTCTCTATTTGCTTTGTCCCACAATAGTATTTTTCGGGGGCATGATTTCTGATGGTATGTATGAAGAGAGAATTCTATCATCACAATATCATGGTCACTTTTCCCAATCGCTGGTAGGGCTTTGCATCTGTCGATCAAGGATGGATGTGATGTGAAGAGGAGGTCAAGGATATTGCTGCCTCTGGTAGGGAAGGTCACTACTTGCTCTATGGCTAGATCATCTCGTAAGTTGAGATATGCATCATTCACCTGTCTCGGGACATTTCGACTTTTGATGGTACCAGACTCCCAGTCGATGTCGGGTAGGTTGAAATCTCCTCCAAGTAGAAAGTAGGCTGATTTGTGGTCAGATCTGACTGCTGTGATGTCTGTCACTAGCGCCTGGGTATACTCCTCATCTGTTCTGTTTGGTGGTCTGTAGGCTGCTGATATCAAGGCTGACTTTCCATGTCTAAGCTTCACTTTGACGCTGATGAATTCGCAGTTTTCTCCAGTCAGGACTGTGAAGCTTACCATGGAACGTTTGGTAGCTATCAGTACTCCACCGTGGGGATCATCCCGCCTGTCTCTTCTGAACACTTCATATTCCACAGGGATGACCTCTGATGAGTTCACGTCAGGTCCTAGCCATGTCTCCGTGCCAATGATGATATCTGGTTGGGTTGAGTCGATTAGCGATTGTAAATCTGGTGCCTTGTTCCTTATACTCTGGAAGTTGATGACAATCACTCTCAGTTTCTCATCTAGCTTCTGTCGTTCCTGTTGCCGCTGTTTCTTGGGGGATGACGTTGCTGGTGGGTCTCCGAAGGATGAGTCTGATATGGCACTGTTGTCTGTGGTGTCATCTTGGCGTTTCATAAGGCTCGATAGTTGGTCAAACGAATTTGAAACGGATAAGGTTGTGTCATACAGAATTGTTGAGTGGTTTCATACCTATGTTCTATATATAATACTCATCACAGCATATGTCTCCGTCATATATAATACTCACTATAGACTCTCGTCTCCGTCATGCCTTAGTAGTGTACCGAGCCCCGATAATGCATTTTAGGGATCCCTGATAATGCATTATAATGCATTTTGCACTGAGTTGACCAAAACGTACTATAGTAGGTTAAAGTTGAAGTCTTAGGAGTACTGAGTTGACCTAAACGTACTATAGTACGTTAAAAGTGAACTCATAGGAGTACTCTGAAGTGTCCTTGACTTTGGTTTGAATGTACCGAATACTCTTAGGAGTACCCTGAAATATCCTTGACCTTGGTTTGAAATGTACCGAATGTCGTTATTGCACTTCATAACCTTGAGTTTACTTTTCTACAGAAATGACTGGTCCTTAAAAGGGCCGGGTTTTTTCAGTCCTACCCCTTACAAACATAAGGGGCAGTGGCAATGTGCTTTTCTCCTCTCACTTTTGCGTGGTGTATTATTTAGTAGCCTTTCTAGCGGATGTTCCACCCGGCAGGATGGTGTTCTTCTGCCGGATGGTTCTTGTTTCCCTTCTGGCTCCCTCTTCGGCTCGATTTTCACTTCTTCCATAGATTCTCTGTCTTTTAAGATGACACAGCTGATGGCAGGCTCGTGCATAGTGAAAATCATTCTCCTCTCCCAATCGATACTTATTTTGATTTTTGCATCAAGGTTGTTGTCGAAAAAATGAAAATTTTCAGGTAAAGTACTTAACGTATTCTGAAGTATATATATACTCTAGATTACGCGTATGTGTAAGGAAGCACTCATTCCTATAAAATAATATATAATATCAAACTCTTGAAAACGCGGACGTGTAAGAAAACACCCATTTGCCACCGAAGTGTACTAAGGGATGACTTATGTAAACGCGGACGTGTAAGGAAGCACCTATTCCTTTTCAAAACTATTGAAATATTCTTATGTAAACGCGGACGTCTAAGGAAGGAAGACAACAATTAGTCATGCCTAGATGAACAAAATTTGAAGACGATGCATGTTTTAAAATGATTTATTTACATAGGAATGGTAGAATATATGATTTTTTACACAATTTTGATTTTTAAAATACAAATGATTACACAGTCACTGGTCTAATCTCATGATTCTATCTTTCACTCTGTCGAAGGAGTCTTTGAACACATCTTTTCCGAATTTACGGCACAGGTAAGTAAAGAGAAAAGAGTTCTGACACGTTTCGGACACTCTTTCGTCTTTAAACATGGAGATCACTACTTCGTGATAGTCCCTCAAGGTTTTGATTTCTGCTAACATTTCTCTCCATTGCGAACGTCTACGGATGGTTAAAGAGAACCAAATCCGCCACTGTAGTAGTGTCGACAACATGACGGTAACTGATCGAGTTTCTATTACGACTCTGTTTTTTAAGAGAGCATCATTTCGTTCTCATGCAAGAGTTCGTTGTATTTCCTACACTTTAGGCAGATTTCTAACATTTGCTGATTCTGGTGATTTTCTTCCCCGATGCAATCCATATTGAAATGTGGGACGTGGAACGGTATTTCGTCGACTTCCGAATCGGATAGTTCTTCTTCTTGATTTTGCAGTTTGCTCATAGTGACATCATTTTCTTCGTATCGATAGAGTCTGTAAATGGATATGATCGTCATCGTGGTATAGTTGGTGTTTAGTGAACGTGACTTACATCAATAGACGAACTGTAAATTGATCTTAAACTCTCGGAGCCCCTGTCCTTTCAATGTCTCGTTCAAAGTATGCACCATCTGTGCAAATCTCACCCTGGCAACGTGAATGTGCTCTCAATTTGGTCTGTTGAACGAAGAATTCATGATGAATGATGATACTAAGAGTCGTGCTTTCTTTCCCTTTTTATATATCTGGTTTCGACCTTGAACTTGTGCTTGATGACCTTGATCTTGTACTAAATGCTCTGGATTTTTCTGTACTTGTTGACCTTGACCTTGAACTTGTATTGAATGTTCTGGACTTTTCTATACGACATTGAACTTGTACTTGATGACCTTGACCTTGAACTTGTATTGAACGTTCTGGACTTTTTTCTATACGACATTGAACTTGTACTTAATGACATTGACCTTGAACTAAATGTTCTGGACTTTTCTGTACTTGATGACCTTGACCTTGAGTATGTTTTGAAATAACATTTCTATACGACCTTGAACGTGTATTGAATGTTCTGGACTTTTCTATACGACCTTGAACTGGATTTGAGACAAACAAGAATATAATTTTGAAATTTAAACTTTATTGTCCCGCCAACACAACGTGAGGAACAAGGATTAGGACCGTCCCTTTGTTCCTCACTTACAATGCATATGTACATGATAAAAAAAAAATGTCTGTCTCACTCCTTTGTTTAAACTTTGCCATACGGCTCTGAGCGATGTCTCCATTGTCTAACTTTGGTCATTTCGGATACTCGACAAATATTTTGTGTTTACACATAACATACATAGTGAATCAACAACAAGTTTGTTTTTCCTTGTTTGTTTGTTTTACACATAGTTAATCATAGCTAAGCATACAATGAACAATTGAGCGCATGCAATCATGAGTAAGAAACAAGTCAAGACAGAGTTCACAGCGGCGGGATGCACCAAATTCGACGCTTTCCGACACACGCATGTGTTTCTTCATCGTTAAAGTTCTGGGTTTCTCGTGATCATGTTCTCTCGATACCATTGGTAAATGAAACGATCGTTGTCTTTTTTCTTCCATGTTGTCTTGAACGGGATCGGTAGGTGATACATCAACCGCCGCATCATGTCCGATCTGGGTACCGTTCGACTTCTGTGGTATAGGTAATAGATGCAGTAATGTCCGCACACAGACGTATCCCAACTTTGATAAGGTACGGTATTGTAGACTAGGCTTCGACTTTTGGACCGCATAAAACGTACGATATCGCCATACGCCCATGGTGGTAAACCGCAGGAATAGAAATATTCAGTTATCCCGTCCTCTCTGATGTAAATACACACCCAATGTTCTAGCGGTTTATCAGCCTCGTCCGTGTTGATGACAAAAGATAGTCCGTCGCTTCCAAACGGTAAGGCGTCCCGAGGATACACGCCTCGAAAATGAGGACTCACGTATGGGTCGCGAGACAGAAAATCGTATAGTTGATGGGTATCCAGGGGTTTAATAGTCGACATCGATTTCCCTCTGTTTGTTGATCTGTATGACGTTGTCGAATTCTGCATACACGATGCATTTAATGACGGCTGTTAACGCTGCGTCAAAATGAAGTTCGATGCGCATGTTTCCAGTTCTTACCATTTGGAATTTATCGGAATCATGTCCGTTCTGATCCGTGGTGAAGTCGAATCCCCAAATGGTGAAACTGTTCCTGTATTCCTCGTAGGATATGTCTGGAGCCCAATCGTCGCCGATTCCTCCCTGGGATAGGTACAAGGACATGTAAGAATGCAGGTATAGATTGTTGTCAAAGTTCGGTTCGTAGGGTTTGATGTGTTGGACGTCTCAGTTCAGACTGATTTCTGTTTTCTCGAGGTCGAAGTGTCTGAAATCGAAGGGGTACCCGTTGTCCGTGATCTTCGAACGAGTGCCCGCCGGAATGGTAAAGGATTTTACTTCCACGCGTCTTTTGGGATATTTGGCCGTCCTGGTGTTCAACATCTGATTGACTCCGAGCAGCGCTCTGGGCATGAGTCTCACTTTACGCACGAAAAAGCCATCTGTTCGATGTGAATGTTTCCGTCCTCGTTTCCCATCAGACAAAACGACGAACGAGCCCTGCTGAATCTCAACCGGATGTCCACACCGTTGACGATGAAATTCTCTTGTGAAACATGTCCAGATGTATGCGATCATACAATTCCAACCATTTACTTTGATCGATCTTCGCGTGACGTTGGACCAGGCCCCTGTTGTAACTGGCTGCAGTCTTGTCCTGCTCGTACGGGTTGATGGCATTCATGCGTCCAGCTTGATCTTTGATCCATAGATTCGTATTCTTGATCTGATTGTCCAAAGTATTGATTGTGTACGTGAGTAAAGTCTTCAGATAAGTTCGATACGGATACGTATCGGTACTCGGCGTGATGGTCTTCCCGTTCATGGCCATGTCGATCTGCAAAAACTACTGTGCACGATGTTGTTGACAGAGTGATCTGCGTGTCGGCGGCTAAATCTGTTCCGTCCGCTTTCGTGACCTTGATTTTCATGTAGACAAATGTCTGAGAAAGATCCAAAAAGTCCTCCCCGTGTCCGTTGATCTCAAATTCGATCGGTGCCCTCTGATTTCGATTGTCGATGGAGCTCACGGCATAAAATTCTTCCCAATGGCCTTTCTCCAACACCGTCATGGTTTGTGGAACTCGATCCAACTGTAACCCCTCCGTCGAACACCCGCAGGATTCTCTGTGCATTATCTTAATCGAATATGTCTAACGATCTTCTCTTGATAGATCTCAGTCTTCTTGGCACACCCAACTTTCTTCTGACATGTCCTTTTCCAGGCTGACGTTTGTTTCTCTTTTTTTCGGGGGCCCGGAGTCCCACGGCACCTCCTTTCTTGGCGGGGTTTTGACGTCTGACTCCTGCCGTGACATCTCGTTTGACGGGGTCGTGACGTCTGACAACTTCTGCGAGAGCTCGTTTGATGCCTTCCTCGGTTGGTCTGGCTTTCTTGGGTTCCGGCATCACCACGCTGGTGAATACGTGGGAATGTGCATACGACAAAATGTTGCTATCCGTTTCTCTGTCGTGACGTAAAAAAGCATCTTTCTAGTTTCTTTTCCGATTCACGATGTCTAGTCCCATGTTGAGTGCTCCTTTCAATATTTTCTTACCCCCTTTTTTGAGAACGGACAAGGCTATATCTTTAAATCCCGATCCCGTCTGACCTATTCGTCTTCCTCGACCTCCTTGTCCCATGAATGCGGGTAAAAGCTAAAGTAATACCGATGCAGCTATCAACATTCCGGGTCCCATCATCAATTTGGCTCCCAATCCTATCAGAGGACCCAAGCCCCGACCTCTCTAACGGGGCACCCCTCGATGAACGATCATGGTTTAAATGTAGCGCTTGTGACAAAAATGCAGTTTCACGATGACTTTGCCGTTGAAGAATGGTACTCGTTCCCCGTCGTATATATGGATGTCCAAGGTGTCAAAGAGGATTTTGGCCATAGGTATGTATTCCACCAGGCGCGGTTCCCAATGTTCGTGCAAGTTAATTGCTTCGTCTAGCCATGCCCTAGGACTGAACGTTACCCAACTCTTTTCGATTTCAGAGTGAGACTTGGGAGTCGCAATGGGCGTATTTATCGGTAAGAAAAAAGAAGAGTTACTGGCTCAGTTATGTGGCAGAAGTCACCATGGAGCTATACAATACATGAATATAAATAATATACTAGAAAATATAACACATTACAAAAATATTTGATTGTAGTGCAGTTACGATACCGACTTAGGACGGTCATTTAATTTGACAAAAGCCAAACAAATGGTGTGGTTAACCGGTTTAAGGGCCCACCTTCCCACTCACCGTAACAGCAGAACAATCAAAGGAAGTACATTTAAAACTTTATAAATAATCCTCCATTTAAAGAACAAGGGTCAACAGGTATCGCATATTGAGAGGTCAAAAATATAAACACGCAAGGTATTGTAAAACATATACCGGTATAAAAATATATGCGACATCAAAATGATAAACCGTGCTCTGCCAGTAAGGAAATCTACCCTCCTCCTCCTCTTATTCTTCTTCCGATTCATTCCCCGATCTCTTTTCTCGCATGGGAATTTTAGGAAGGATGGGTGTTGACCACTTTTCTTCCATGGGAGTTTTAGGAAGGATGGGCGTCGGCGACGTGGTGACCTGTGAATCCTGTAGTGGTGGTGTGACTTCGGGCATAGGTGTCGTTTTCAATTGTCTGGTGAATTTCGGGTTGCAGACGTAATCGCGAGGTACGTTGATTTCCCCTAGACCTCGAGTAAACATTTCTATACCTTGTGGGCTGAATCCCTTACGATCCGTACTACGCACGGCATCTCCGATCAAGTCGATGACGTTGGTGTTGGGAACGACTTTTCCGCGATACTTAACTTGTCCTTCACAGGATAATATCTGTGGATAGCGTTGAATGTGTTGAATCAATATCTTGGTTTTCGCACCCATGGGTTTCGGGGCTCTACTCACGATCTTTTCGGTCACCCCTTCCTTAGCCGTCGTATCTTCTTCCACGACATCGGCGTTTCCCTGAGTTTTCGGTAACGTCGGTAAGTTGACGGGTTTGTTTTGTTTCGTATAATCCAAGTAGGTACGGTAACGATACAAACTCTGTCCTATCAATGCCTTTCTCTGGGATGGTGTTAAATCACTGGGTCCTCGCGTCAAAGCATCCAATTCTTGTCCTGTTCTTACGGCAGCCGTGACTTCGGGTGGATAAGGTAAAGGATGCGGTAACGTCATGGGATCTCTACTGCGTTGCATTTCTTCATATAGAGCGTTAGGAACCAAGACCATCTTTCGCGCCATGCTTTGTTTTTTTAACGTTGACCATCCGCTAATCCTCCCAACATTGGTCCTAATAATGCAGGAAGTAGTGGAAGTAAAGGAAATATTCCTCCGGTTTGTCGTATCAACGTTTTTCGTCGATCTTTGATGCTTTTACCGGGTTCAACGAGTCGTCTCAACACCTGCTTCGTTGGTGCTAACTTGGCTTTTTGATGAGGAGATAAAGGTACCACGCCTTTTAATACGTTCAAGATACATTCGCACAATTTGCAGATACAGCTGTCTGGAGTTTTTGGTGTAAGAGGGGTTTCCCAATAACCGGATGAAACCCGCATGAGCTTGTAAACCTGCCGGGTTTTTTTTTGTTTTGCCATGATGCTTCTCAGACTACGTCTCTTTCAGTAATGACTCCATGTATGCGTCGTCTCATTTATATTTTTTGTACAAAATTTACAGGTACCCAAGAGGATCCATTGTCTCTTCTGAGTTTTAAACTGGGTATGGGTTTCCTGAAAGCACCGTAATAAGGCTACACGTTAGCACCGAAGTTACGATTAGCCGTTTCTAACGCCATACGTGCTGCTGCACTCATTATGGGTGTGATTTATTGTGTCTTCTCTGACGTTTAGGTTGCGGTCTTCTCTGATGTTTAGGTTGCAGTGCTCTTCTGACATCGCGTCTTAGGGGAGGATTCTACAAGGGAATTTTGTTACGTACTCGGTAAAAACCCCTCTTCTTCCTTTCACGTTGCGGCCATTGCATCATGTTACGAATGATGACCCCACCCAAGAATCCAACTCCACCTCGTTTCCAGATGAGACGTCGTCTCTCGTCGGGATCCGTGTTCCGATTGGCTAACGTCCGTAAGGTATCGAAATGTTTCTTGACGAATTTTTCCGTCGGTTTGGTCACGGGCATGCTTCCGTTGATCATGTTCCTGGCCCCCATGCTGAACCAATTTAATAAAGATTTACGACCCTTCTCCAGTAGAAATTGTCTTCATCTGGCATCTCAAGTCGTGTTCAACTTTCTCAAAAGTTCTTTCAATTTTCCCGGTTCTTGGCTGTGATCCAGGCATCTCGTCGGTTTGTCGAATAATGACATAGAACGTTTCGAGTTGTACTTCTTATAACTTGGGAGCATACACGACGATTCCTTCTTTTTCCGGATGATGAAACACGGCTGAACGTAATCTAAACTCGTCCGCTGTGGTGGGAGTCAGGTCTTTCACCAAATAGCCGGGAGCACGACTGGTGGCATCCTGATAGGCGTGGTTTATGAGAGGAAGTTTTAAGTTTTAACTTAATGGGTAGGCATAGTTCTTCGGTCCTCCCAATATAAACGTCGTGATGGATTTACCGTTCAATTCGTCGGTCCAACATCCCAATCTATCCATGATGGTGGGAGACCAGGCGTCTTTATCGTGAACGTAGATGATGCTATCTGTATCGAAATAGAGTACTCTTCTATCTAGTCAGTGTAATGCATCGTACAGCTTGAGACGAGCAAGAGTGGTGGTAATCAATATCGAAGAAGTACCAAACCATTAATCATTCTCAAAACAGGCGATGACTACGTTACCAAAGGGACATGGTGGTATGAAATCGTCGCTGTCTGTGAAACTTGCCAATACCATGTCTAAGGAATCGTCTTCTCCTTTGGTAATGACTTCTACTTGTTTGACGTGTTTGGTATCGTCGTGCATCAACTCAATCAGTTCGTTCCGTTAAGTATCGATTCTGAGCCAGAGCATGTCGCTGAGCAAACTTTCCCCACAGACAGTTCAGAAATAATTTGGCTATGGTACGTAACACGGGATTTTTACAAACTTCCTGCAACCGTATACCTTCTCGCTGGAACACATCCTTGATGTAGGATAACTTCTTTTCCTCCGTATCGTAATCGCTAGGGAATCCGCTGGTTTCTTGCTTGATGCGGAGAAAGGTATCTATATACTTTCGAAATAGCGTGTTGCTGAATTGTTCGAAATGCCACACTTTGTACAGCTGATCTAATCAATATCCCATGTCTAAGGTCATGTTGATTTCTGGCGTGGTCCAGGTAACCGCGAGTGCTCGCTCGTCGTCCGTATGTTCACAGCGGTAGACGGACCCTATGTTCTCCTTGGTCATCACGCAAGTCCGACATAAAGGAAACAGTAACTTGTGATCCTAAAAGCCTCTTTATATCGGCATGCAGATGTTTCGTCGTGTTACCTCCCGTTCCATATGGCATCTAGATGTGAATGACGTCTATTGCTGTTTGTCCGTCTTCCAACTTAAAGTCTTCATTACTCTGTTGTACTTTCTGTATTCCATCCATGACCATTTCGCTAGACAAGTGCTGACTCATGGTGAAAGGTACCCATACTTAGGATTTCAGAGAAGGGTGATTGATGATCAGCCTTATGTTATCTTTATCTTTGGCATGACACTTACATTTCAAATCGTCTGCTAACGAATTCATGGCCCTAGGTAGAAACCTCGACAGGTGACCTGGAGATATCTCTCGAGTCAATGCTTTAAACTGTATGTTGTATCGTATACCGCTGGTCTTGTGATAGGCATCGTGACTAATAATTCGCGTTTGATGTCGAATCGTGTTTTTCACCGGGATTTAATACATCCCCTATGACCTTGAAATGTCAGGGTCACCTTGGAATCGTACTCTGTCCTTAAAGTCATTCGGTGCAATGTCAAGGTTGTGGTCAGTACAAAGTCATTCAGTGCAACGTCGAGGTCAGATTTTCGGGTGAAGGTCACTCACACCGTTTAAAAAAGACGAGGGTAAACGATACACTTCATTCGCGCATTCATCACGCAAGAGAAAACAACCATGGACTCAACCGAGGTTTCCTGGTTCTACTGCTGCTGCTGCCTTCATAGACGAAACGACCATGCATCAACCAGAGATTCCTACCAATTTCATTAAAGATTTGATGCAGGACGAAGGGATGCAATACGACGATACTCTCATGTTACCTTCTAACGAAGAGACTCTACTGACTCAATTGAAGAGCCTCGTCGAATAGAAACATCAGGTCGAGATGCAGACGCTAAAAGATAACCAAAATACCCTGACGAGCTCGCTAGCTACTCTGTAAAAGACCGTGGAAGAAACCAAGCTCGAATCCGTGCAAACCAATGTAGGCATGGGTGAAATGAACTTACACGTTGCTGATGCCAAGATATGCAACGAGAGATCAGGAAACGGATGGCTAGCAAGAGGTACCACGATGATGATGATTATACAGGTGAACCCAGTCGAAAGAAATTTAAATTCACGTCTAACACAATGGAAACTAACACTCCTAACAATGTGTGCTTCCATTATTAACAACCTGGACATTGGGATAGACAGTGCCCAAAGAAACAACAAGCGATCAAGGGAAATTGTTTTCGCTGTAACGAAGGGGGACATTAGGCTAACGAGTGTCCACAGGCTCGACAACCACCCAGTCCTCTAATCACGGAACCACCGAGTCCGAAAACCACTCCGAGTATACCTCCTCCGAAAACTCCCAACATTAAAGCTCCCAAGAAAGTAAAGATTACATAAAAAAGGAGACGTTACCAAAAAAAAAAAAAAAAAGATGACAAAGAAAAACATCGATTTGATCATGTAATTATGTCAATAAATAAAATCTTCGTTTATCTCTATCGTTTTTCGTATTTTCTTAGTTAAGCAAACCCGAGTTCTTTTCGTGACTGTGTGATGAAAATAGCTAGACTTTCAGTTCAGAATAAATAAAAAAGGTGTTGTCTATGACGTCCGCAATTTGACAGTATATACGTATTTCCCGTGTATTAAGTCTTCATTTCAACATGGAAGTTCAAATTAGAGGTGTGATCACGTTTAGAGTGGAACATAGGGAGATACGAGTAAATGTAGACCATCCAGGACGGAACTGCAGGAGTTTGCTGCGGTGGAGGATATCCAGACAATTATTATCTAATATCCTCCATCAACGACCAAGAAATGACTGAGATACACGACGAAGAAGAAGACTGGGTGATGGAATACAGCAGACAGCAAGATCGAGAGATAGAAAGGCTGTTGAATGATGATCACCAGGCTAGAACCAACAGGGAGAGAAGAAGGAGAAGATATGGACCCTATTAGATTTTGTTAAATCACGTCCTAAGTCGGTATCGTAATTGCACTACAATCAAATATTTTTGTAATGTGTTATATGTTCTAGTATATTATTTATATTCATGTATTTTATAGCTCCATGTTGACTTCTGCCACATAACTGAGCCAGTAACTTCTCTTTTTTCTTTTCTATCATAAAAAGGCCCTTTTCAGGGCCAACCATATCTTTAGAAAAGTTACCATAAGGTTGAAAAACATTAAACAAAACGAGTTCCTATCATTATTCTAAACTTACATTTTAAAGTTTTTGTTACCCGTTATACATTAAATAGAAAAAATAAACAAATAAATAAATAGTTGTTGCATTCAGCAAAATGACTACTTTTTGAAAAATTTGGGTGGTCCTTAAAAGGACCGTTTTATTTATTTTGATTTTACATCTCCTTGTCATCTTCATTGGCTAGCACCAACCTCGCTAACTCTTCAAACATTGGCGTGTTTTTCCCAACTCCTCAATTAATACTTTATGGTTGGTTTCCAGCACGTGAATTCTGCGATGCAGCGCTCTTGTTGTTGACAGTCTGTTCTGCTGTATTGAACTTATTTTTCGCAACGCAGGCAGCGCAATGTTGCTGTTTTGCTGCTGCTGCTTTTGTTGTTGTTGTAGTTGTTGTTGATGTTGTTGAACTTGCTCCTGTTGTTGCGGCTGGGGTTGATGAACTTGCTGCTGCTGCTGCTGTTGATTTAATGTAGTGGGGGGTAGGGGTGGGGGTTGATTGCCCCCCCCCCTTCCTGCCTTTTCCCGTGCACCATCATCTCTAAGATCGTCTGGAGGTCAATATTGTTGCTTCTCATTGTAAATTCACAAATCTCGATTCTGAACTATCGATTCAAAAATGCCGCTTCTCTAGAAATTTCTTATTATTTATACAAAAAATGGTGCTTTCTTAGACGTCCGCGTTTACATAAGAATATTTCAAGAGTTTGTTTTGAAAAGGAATAGGTGCTTCCTTACAAATCCGCGTTTACATAGAAGTTATCTCTTACTAGACTTAGGTGACGAATGGGCGATTCCGTACACGTCCGCGTTTTTTCAAGAGTTTGTTTATGTTATAGGAATGATTGCTTCCTTAGACGTACCCGTTATCTAGAGTATATATACTTCAGAATACGTTTAGTACTTTACCTGAAAAATGTTATTTTTTCAACAATAACATGGATGCAAAAATCAAAATAAGTATCGATTGGCAGAGAAGAAAGGTTTTCACTATACACGAGCCCGCCATCAGAATCTATGGAAGAAGTGAAAATAGAGCCGAAGAGGAAGCCAGAAAAGAGACAATAACCATCCGGCAGTAGAAGAACACCATCCTGCCGGGTGGGACATCTGGTGGAAAGGCTACTGAATAATACACCACGCAGAAATGAGAGGAGAAAAGCACATTGCCACTGCCCCTTATGTTTGTAAGGGGTAGGACTGAAAAAACGGCCCTTTTAAAGGCCAGCCATTTCTTTAGAAAAGTAAACTCAAGGTGCTATAAGTGCAATAACAACATTCGGTACATTTCAAATCAAGGTCAATTCAGAGTACTCCTAAGAGTATTCGGTACATTCAAACCAAGGTCAAGGACACTTCAGAGTACTCCTATGAGTTCCCCTTTAACGTACTATAGTACGTTTAGGTAAACTCGGTACTCCTAAGACTTCAACTTTAACCTACTATAGTACGTTTAGGTCAACTCAGTGCAAAATGCATTATAATGCATTATCAGGGATCCCTAAAATGCATTATCGGGGCTCGGTACACTACTAACGCATGCCGGAGACGAGAGTCTGTAGTGAGTATTATATATAGATTGATTGTTTTTTGTTTAACGTCACACCACGAATATTTCACGTATATGGTGACGGCATCTGTCTGATGCGAGGCATACAAATTTTGACCTTTGCAACGGACCCACCCGAAGCAGTGAGGGATCTTTAACGTGCCATGCATATCACGACACGAGGCCTCGGTTTTTACGGTCTCGTCCGAAAGACAGGACACCGGCATGGCCAGAGCGGGACTCGAACCCCAGCCTCCCGATCAGGAGTCCAGCGCGATATCACTAGGTCACGCCGGCTTAGTATCATATATAGAAAAAAGCATGACGGAGACATATGCTGTAATGAGTATTATATATAAAACATAGGTATGAAAGAGACGAGAGGCTATATAGTGTAATGTATGTAGAACAAAAGCAGGACAGAGAGGAGAGGCTGTAATGAGTATTGTATATAGAACAAAGGCATGACAGAGACGAGAGGCTGTAGTGAGTATTGTATATAGAGCAAAGGCATGCCAGAGACGAGAGACTGTAGTGAGTATTGTATATAGAACAAAGGGATGACAGAGACGAGAGGCTGTAGTGAGTATTGTATATAGAGCAAAGGCATGCCAGAGACGAGAGACTGTAGTGAGTATTGTATATAGAACAAAGGGATGACAGAGAGGAGAGGTTGTAGTGAGTATTGTATATAGAACAAAGGCTTGACAGAGAGGAGAGCCTATAGTGAGTAATGTATTTAGAACAAAGGTATGACAGAGACGAAATATAGTAGTGAGTATTTTATATAGAATAAAGGTATGACAGAGCGGAGAGGCTGTAGTGAGTATTGCATATAGAACAAATGCATGACAAACACGAGAGGCTGTAGTGAGTATGGTATATAGAAAAAAGGCATGACAGAGAAAGGTGGAATAATATATAGATATTGATTGGGTTTGAGGGCAATAGACCGAAGGCTGAGGGCAGGATCCAACTGATCGTCTGTTGCCCGAAAACCCTAGTCAATATCTGTTTTGTTATACCTCAAATGGATTCAAAATAAAACACAATAAACTACTGTTATGTAATTTACTTTTAGTCTCTACTTCACATAAACAAAACTTTCTGTTGAAGAGTTTTATATGTGGCTGTTGCAAATACTCCACTTTGGTACATAAGACTCATGTCCGCTTCACTGATCATTTCAAGGAGGTGTCCTATGACATATTTGAAATATTCTGATATTTAAATATGCATAATGACTAGTCATTATGCATATTTAAATATCAGAATAGAGGTCATTTGAGATGTTTCTTTTTTCAGTTTTGATCACATGTTGTGTTTCGTCTCCGTTGTATAAAATACTCTGAATTTCTTATTCCTCCAACGCCACAGCAGAATGAAAAGCACCCGCCATGTTTATTTACCATATCATCTGGGGAAATAAATCACACATATAAACATAGAAATGTGACGTCATCGGGCAACACTCTTTTCTAGGGACGACCATTTGATTCTGAGGTGGATTGGGGCTGGCACTTTTTGGAAATAAGTTTTTTGACCCGGAAATTCTGAAAATGCTGGAAATAAAAAAAATCTCATATATACATGTATATATATATATATATATATATATATATATATATATATATATATATATATATATATTTATACATTTTTTTGTTTAGATTCCTATTGATAAAAAGGTGGTAAATTATGTCACAACAAAATTTAGATCTTTTTTGAATTCGACGGTTTGGATTTTGGATTCCTTTCGATAAAAAAGACTGGGTAATCATGTCATATCAAAATTTATATCATTTTTCTTTTATTCTGGACAAGAGCAACCTGTAATAAACTCCTAATATCAGCCAGATCCATTACGCGAAAAGAAGGCTTGAACGTTCAATGTGAACCTAATACTCTGAACAGGTCTTTAACGGAGGGTACATTTAACCTCGATTTATTCGCATGTGTGACATGTAACCACAGGAATCGGCTATGTAACAACGAAGATTTAAAGAATGACTCCTTTGAGCTTAATGTATTACATGTAATATCTTTATGGAATACATCACTTAAATTTGATTTCCCCTATAGTTAAAGAAAACTTGAATATTTGTTTCTGTATTGTCCGTGTACATTTTATGTTTGCCGTGAAGTTGCACGCCCCGTTTTGAAGTGAAAATAAGTTCAATCCACAGAAGAGGAGAATGTTTTTTGCTGGGCAGGTAGTAGAAGTTATGAGCTTTCTTTTAATACCAAAACTTTTGAGCAGTCATATCTCAATGTTGAGAGAGTATTTGAAATTCATAATTGGCATCTTTTAACTTTTACTTTCAAAGTCGACACGTAATCAATTTGACAGATGTTTGTCTGTCTGTCCGTCGATCCGATAGTCACACTTTTACATAAATGGCTTTTTTCTTACTTTAATCACAATATACGTCAATCAAACTTGCAGGGATGATGCATTATGACGACACTCAACACCCTGTGAGGGTCTAGGTGACTTTAAAGGTCAAAATCACACACTTAGGGGCGAACATTTGGCAGGCGGCAAACCTTTGATCAATCTAGTCTTAATTACATGCATGTGATGAGCCAGCGGACGTTCCTATCGGGACAGAAGACGCTCACTTCCCCGGACATCTTACGAAAACAGATTTTAGCAAATTCAAGATATATATACACCTTTGGCATGACCAATATAACTAAAACATACATTGCAATGTGTCTTGAATTTGCTAAAATCCGTTTTCGTTCGAGGGGAGGGAGGTGTTCGTCCCCCTGAGACCCCCCACTGAGGACCTAAGCGGTGTCCAGTTCCCTCGCCTTTTGTGCTTTCACATCATTCAGAACCTAAGTATGCCCCCTGCAAACATTGGTAACCTCCACTGTGCCTGACAGACCCGGTCTCTGTACTCGACAGACCAGGCCTCTGTACTCAACAGTCCAGGGCCTCTGTACTCGAGAGATCAGGCTTCTGTACTCAACAGGCCAGGTCTCTGTACTCGACAGACCAGGTCTCTGTACTCGACAGACCAGGTCTTTGTATTCAACAGGCCAGGTCTCTGTACTCTACAGATCAGGCCTCTGTACTCAACAGGTCAGGTCTCTGTACTCGACAGGCTAGGTCTCTGTACTCAACAGGCCAGGCCTCTGTACTCGACAGTCCAGGTCTCTGTGCTTGACAAGACCAGGCATCTGTAACTCGACAGACCAGGCCTCTGTACTTGAAAGACAGGTCTCTGTATTCGACAGTTATCTGGAAAGGTTAGAAAGGGCTATACAACATGCGAATAAACATCCGGACAGGAGACGCTCACTCCTTCCGGACATCTTTCGAAAATGGATTTTTGCAAATTTAATATAAATATACGCTTTTGGCATGACCAACATAACTGTGTCTTGAATTTGCTCAAATCCGCTTTCGTATTCCCTACCACATCTTCGCACTGGACACACTGAGGACCTAAGCGCCTCGCCTTTGTGCTTTTACATCATTTAGAGCCTAGCTGCGCCCCTGCAAACCAGGCCTCTGTACTCGACAAACCAGGTCTCTGTACTCCACATTTCTCTGAAAATGTTAGAAAGGGCTTTGCAGCATACGAATAAGCATCCGGACAGGAGACGCTCATCCCCCCCCCCCCGGACATCTTACGAAAACGAATTTTAGCAAATTCAAGATATATATACACTTTTAGCATGACCCATATAACTCAAAAATACATTAAAATGTGTCTTGATTTTGCTAAAATCCACTTTTGTTAGGGGGGAGCTTCAACGGTGCCCAGACCCCTCGCCTTTTGTACTTCTAAATCATTTAGAGCCTAGCTACGCCCCTGAAAACGTTGGTAACCTCCACTGTGCCTGACAGACCCGGCCTCTGTACTCGTAAGACCAGGTCTCTGTACTCGACAGACCAGGGCTCTGTACTCAACAGAGTACAGTGGCCTGGTCTGTTGAGTACAGTGGCCTGGTCTGTTGAGTACAAAGACCTGGTCCGTCGAGTACAGAGACATGGTCTTTCAAGTACAGTGGCCGGGTCTGTCAGGTACAGTGGAGGTTACCAACGTTTCCATGGGCAAAGCTTGGCTCTAAATGATTAGAAGTACAAAAGGCGAGGGGTCTGGGCACCGTTGATGTTGGGGGGCCCAACGAACAAAAGCGGATTTTAGCAAATTCAAGACACATTTTAATGTATTTTTGAGTTATATTGGTCATACAGGTCTCTGTACTCAACAGACCAGGCCTCTGTATTCGACAGACCTGGCCTCTGTACTCGACAAACCCGGACTCTGTACTCGACAAACCAGGCCTCTGTACTCGACAGACCAGGTCTCTGTACTCGACAGACCAGGTCTCTGCAAACAACAGACCCGGCCACTGTACTCGACAGACCAGTCTTCTGTACTCGACAGACCAAGCCTCTGTACTCGACAGACCAGGCCTCTGTACTCGACAGACCAGGTCTCTGTACTCGACAGATTATGTCTCTTCAATCAACACACCAAGGCCTCTGTACTCGACAGACCAGGCCTCTGTACTCGACAGGCCAGGCCTCTGTACTCGACAGACCAGGTCTCTGTACTCAACAGACTAGGTCTCTGTACTCGACAGATCATGTCTCTGCAATCAACAGACCAGGCCTCTGTACTCGACAGACCAGGCCACTGTACTCGACAGGCCAGGCCTCAGTACTCGACAGACCAGGTCTCTGTACTCGACAGATCCGGCCACTGTACTCGACAGACCAGGCTTCTGTACTCGACAGATCAGGTCTCTGTACTTGACAAACCAGGCCTCTGTTCTCTACAAACCAGGTCTCTGTACTTGACAGACCAGGTTTCTGTACTCCACAGACCAGGCCTCTGTACTCGACAGACCAGGTCTCTGCAATCAACAGACCCGGCCACTGTACTCGACAGACCAGGCTTCTGTACTCGACAGACCAAGCCTCTGTACTCGACAGACCAGGTCTCTGTACTCGACAGACCAGGCCTCTGTACTCGACAGACCAGGTCTCTGTACTCAACAAACCAGATCTCTGTACTCGACAGATCATGTCTCTGCAATCAACTAACCAAGGCCTCTGTACTCGACAGACCAGGCCTCTGTACTCTACAGATCAGGCCTCTGTACTCGACAGATCAGGCCTCTGTACTCGACAGGCCAGGCCTCTGTACTCGACAGACCAGGTCTCTGTACTCAACAGACCAGGTCTCTGTACTCGACAGATCATGTCTCTGCAATCAACAGACCAGGCCTCTGTACTCGACAGACCAGGCCTCTGTACTCGACAGGCCAGGCTTCTGTACTCGACAGACCAGGTCTCTGTACTCAACAGACCAGGTCTCTGTACTCGACAGATCAGGTCTCTGTATTTGACAAACCAGGCCTCTGTACTCGACAGGCCAGGTCTCTGTACTTGACAGACATGGCCTCTTTTTGAATGTAGTTATGTCGATAACAGCACATTTAATCAATATCAAATCAATCATTAACACATTCTTTCGTCCTTTCAATCAGATTTGCTAAAGGAACATTTTAATCTTTTCAGTCCCAGATAAATAAGTTCAAATGCAATGCATTATATATATATATATATATATATATATATATATATATACATACATATATATATATATATATATATATATATATATATATATATATATATATATATATATATATATATATATATATATTTCAGGTAATGATGCATGATAATACAACAAGCAAGTATATATACACATATTCTTAGATAATAATGATAACAGTAGAATATCAGATAAAGTATAAAGTAAGTATTTTAAAAAAAGTATCTGAAATAATCTCACATTCCACTACGTGGGATGATGCTATGTTTTGTAAGATATTTGTCGATGAAATCTTGCTCTTTGTGGTGAAGGTGTTTGCTCACAAATAACACTCGGTTTTGTGAGTGTTTTATATTGCTTTTATGTAAAAATGTGAGATTATTTCAGATACTTTTGTTAAAATACTTACTTTATACTTTATCTGATATTCTACTGTTATCATTATTATCTGTGTATATATACTTGCTTGTTGTATTATCATGCATCATTACCTGAAGAGGCTCATAATGCCGAAACACGTGTAGTAATGGAATAAAACATGTTAAGCTTTGAAGACAATGTTCTTAATTTTTGAAAAAATGTTTTATTGAAGACGAAGCATACCGATGTCGGCGTTCAAAATTACGTATGTGGTTTAATTTATTAAATCAAAGGAAAATTGCGTTCTACAATGCAATAAAATGTAGAGGAATGTCGGACATCTATAATACATTCCTAAATCAAACGGAAGTATTCATTCCTAAGAAATTCAGAGAAAAAATTACTTCACAAGATACAGATACCCAGATATTGATAAAAGATGAACTATCTGTATCAAAATTCAAAGCAATAATCTGTGTCCGAAGGAAACCCATGACTTTGGGATACAGACACTAAACGGGAGGAAAATAAATCTAGCTCAATTTGGAAGAAAAAGGAATCTTGGTTCAAAAACCTCCCTATTAAAGAACAGGAAGAAGAGAGGAGAAAATTCAGAAAATCTCAGAAAAAACGACAACGGAAAACACAACAGGGAATCCGTTATAAAAATCAAATACAGAAAGAACTGAAAACAAATAGGACCATTATTCGACCAATGACAAAGACAACAATGATGAGTCTTTAGTGAAAAATAAATCAAAATATATACCAGAATAGAAATAAATCCTTAGATAAATATTAAAACAAATTTCTCAGATATAAAGCAAGTTCCAAATAATTTATCTTACAAACAACGTTTTGCTTTAAAGGAAATTCAAGTAGTAATAATGGATAAAATCTACTATCAGAAAAAAATAGAAGAAATGCTAAATGACTTACCCTTTTTAGATATAATGATTAAAAAAGATGGTAATAAAATTATCACAGATATTTATCGCAAACCAACCGATACGCAACAATATTTACACTTTAAGAGTCATCATCCTAAATCTTGTATAAAATCAATACCATACACTCTTGCAAGACGTATATGCACAATAATTAAACCGTCTGAATTAAGAACATCTAGATTAAAAGAATTACGTAGTTCTCTAATACATCGCGGATATCCCATAACATTAATAAGTAAGGGATTCGAGATGGCCGAAGCCATACCGATATCTATTCTACGACAAACTAAAATGAAAGACTATAAAAATTCATTAGCATTTGTTTCAACATACAATAAACGAAATCCAGAAATGTTTAGTCAAGCATTTAAACATTTGGAATATTTAAGAACAGACGAAAAGATGAACAAAATTCTAAATAAGATACAAATAATCAAAAGCAAGAGACAACCAAAAAATCTTAAACAATTAATTACATCTGCCAAATCAAATATTTATACTGAGTAATCGTAAAATATAGGTGTAACAAAATTCAAAAATAAAAAAATGTGTATAATTTCAAAAATGGTAACGTTCAATTCCTAGTAAAACGAAAACTAACTTGCAATTCTAAAAATGTAATATATGTCATATCATGTGACAAATGTAAAGAAGAATATATTGGGTCAACACAATGTTTAAATCACAGAGTAGCTTTACATAAAAGCAATATAAAACACTCACAAAACCGAGTGTTATTTGTGAGCAAACACCTTCACCATTGCAGTAATGGCAAATTTAAGGTTATGCCTATATACCAAACAGACAACTATTCAATCATTACGATCAAAGAGCAAGATTTCATCGACAAATATAAACCTTCCCTTAACAAAACATAGCATCATCCCACGTAGTGGAATGTGAGATTATTTCAGATACTTTTGTTAAAATACTTACTTTATACTTTATCTGATATTCTACTGTTATCATTATTATCTAAGAATATGTGTATATATACTTGCTTGTTGTATTATCATGCATCATTACCTGAAGAGGCTCATAATGCCGAAACACGTGTAGTAATGGAATAAAACATGTTAAGCTTTGAAGACAATGTTCTTAATTTTTGAATATTGAATTTCTTTACGTTGGACATTATCTTTATCCTTATTTGTATATATATATATATATATATATATATATATATATATATATATATATATATATATATATATATATATATATATATATATATATATATATATATATATAAGCGACATAAGGCAGTGATATCATTGAATGAACTGAATACCTGGTACATTGTTGGGCCAAGTTATGTGGAAAGGTTAGAGAGGGCTTTACATCATGCGAGTAAACTTCAAACATGATCCTCCTAAATAAACAGCAAACCTCTTGCACACAATAGCCGCCCTGCTATATACCGCATGAAGTTTAAAATTCAGAAAAGTTTCATTTCACAACAATACATTTCTTGTTTGACCAATAAACTTGTTTCCTTTTGAGTGGTCGCTATTTAAATATCATTAATTGGTTAGAGTAGTGATCATACTTATATGTGATTACAAGTGTAACATACATTGATGGTAACCACGGGCGGGAGAGGTGATCCAAAAACTGAATATTTGAATTCGGATTGTAGTGACATCAATACACTGCTGTTATATGTCTCGATGTATATTGGATAATATGACTGGGAAAATGTTTTGAAAATGTTGGATTTACAATCCTTGGATCAATGTTGAAATGAGCGGAGACGATTTCACCGATTATATTTTAGAGGAAGTTGTACGTCACCTCTAGTAATGATTCTCTGAGATATTGATATATAGCATCTGGAAATTAGATATGAATGAATACACGAGGTAAAACGGCATTAGATGTGAATGAATGTATGGTATAAAACGGCATTAGATGTGAATGACGTTAAACGGTATTACATTAAAGAGGAAGACAGATAATACACGTATCTTATACATTCGGTAAAGATACAGTTTATAAACTAAAAGTAAAACATAAGTAATTTGTAGTTAGGTAGCATTAGTTTTGTGATCACAATGCCTCAGTCCATGAATAAACAAATAGTTTTGGAAAAGAAGTTAACACCTGTAGGTCAGGGGTCTGCTCGTGGTGCCATCTGGCGGCTAGGACAACACAATCGAAGGAGAGTGCTTAAGCTGAATGAGGTACAAGAATGTAGATTGAAGCAAATAAAAAGTACTATGGATCGATGGAAAAAGCATAGTGAGTTTCGAAACGACTGCAATATTGGTAATGTACAAATAAGTGCACGCGAATTAGAAAACAAAAAGGCGGCGACCGTTTCAAAGGTAGATAAATACGTGAGATTTCAAAAAGACCTGATTCAATATGGCGAAATATCACACATTATACATCTACCAAATCTTAGTGTTGAAGACAATAAGGCGAAAAAGGTGTTAGACGTACAACAAAACAAGAGAGGATGTTATCTTAGTACAGGGTCTAGAAGTAGACATAACGATGCTAAAATATCACCAATTATAAATCTTATAAACATGCCTGCTAATAAGACACCGAACAGAGTTCTCATCAGGTCCGGAAGAACAATAAGATGGTTTCATTCTACGTGACCCCGGGAATAATATCACCACCAATTATAACGAAGGTTATCTTTGATTTCTACACATAACTCTGGCACCGTCAAGTTCAAGTTCTTTATTCTTTATGCCATTTGGTACATCAGTGAATGCAGTGTCTCTATGTAACGATATTCATAAAATGCATAGACATTATATTTATCAGACTCAGGTTTACGTTGTATATGTTTTAAAATATACTTTCTTTTCAAGGGGAGCTTATTATTTGCAATATAATGTTGGGTTATAAAGTCTTACCGACTTACGAAATTCCTCAACTAATATGGATGTAACGAACAAAAGATATTGTAAGATAGAGTTTATTAATGAATGGAAACATTTAAATAATCTGTAGCGAAATATCTCTAGGTAGACTAACAATTCTTTGATCTTTGTGATTATTATGTTTGATGAATATTTTACTTAAATCTCTGAAAAGGGTATATATATATATATATATATATATATATATATATATATATATATATATATATATATATATATATATATATATATATATATATATATATATATTGTTTAACAGATTTCAGCTATTTGTTCAACTCTTTAGTACAAATAACAGAAAAGATCTATGTAACCTCGGTAAATTTGCCAAACATGCTTTTAGCCTAAGAAAAAACATCTAATCCTTTATCATGTTTTTATTTTCATATTCATGTAATGATTGTCATCGCCATCAATAATACTTAACAACTTTTACCATTAGCCTGACCTTGTGAACATTGATGAATGTATGCTTGTATGTATGTATGTATGTATGTATGTATTATTATGAATAAACTATACTATGCTATCGGAAGATAACTTCACTGATTATCTTTAGTATATACAGTTAATTACAAAATTTACGAATAACGTGTTCAAGACGTGAAAGATTTCTATGTGCAAAAATAATAAAACCTGTTATTGAGAATTTAGTAAAACTCATCCAATGCTATTCGCACATGGTTCATGAACTTCTATAATGACTATAGTATTACACCCAAAGTCAATACAACAGAGCAAATTGTGCCCTCGCCTGTTTCCATCCAATTAAACAGAGCAAATGGTGCCATCGGCTGTATCCCACCAATAGAAATTAGATATAAAGCAGTTCTAAGCATAGTAACTAAGTGGTACCCGAGTCCTTATTGCCAATATGAGGCAAATAAAGTCTGCATCATGTCTTGTGTGCACCAGCTTTAACCCCCAGACTGGTAGCATATCGCAGTCTAATAATTAAAGAAAATATTGAAAACAGAATACAACAGGGAGATGTCTGTCAAGTTTTTATGCCCCGCTACGAAGTAAGGGGGGCTTATGCTGGAATCACCGTGTCAGTCCGTCCCGTCCGTCCGTCTGTCCGCAAATTGGTTTTCCGGACTTTTTTCTTATGTGTTTTATAATTTCGGTGTGATGATCTACAGATCGATTTCTAATTTTGTTACGATTGACCCACTTTTCCAAGAGTTATTGCCCTTTGGCCAAAATTCATTTTGCGAACTTCTTTTCAAATGTGCTTTGACATATTAAACTGAAATGTGGTATAAATCTTAGTTGTGATGATCTACAGATCGAGTTTTACTTTTGTCATAATTGCCCTTTGAACAAAATTCATTTTCCGGACTTTTTTTCTCACGTGTTGTGACACATTGAACTGAAACTTTGTATATAACTTCGGTGTGATGATGTACAGACCGACTTTTACTTTTGTCGCGATTGACCCACTTTTCCAAGAGTTATTGCCCTTTGAACGAAATTCATTTCCGAACTTTTTTCTCACCTATTTTGACATACTGAACTGAAACTTGGTATATGACTACAATATGATCGAGTTTTAACTTTTGCCTTGATTGGCCCTCTTTTCCAAGAGTAGACCTAAATTGTTTATTTCCAAACTAATGATCACCCTTTGGGAGGGACATTTGGTTATGATCCACATTTCCTTTCAATGGATTCCATTCAAATTTGACATTAAGCTTCCATAACTAATCATATTTAACACAAAATATGAAGGCATCATTAGACTCAATATAATGCATAGTTATGCAGCTAGGTTCCAAACTTGGGGTTGCACTCCTGGGGATTGGGCAAATGGGTGTAGTCTAAACATTTTCTCCATGCTTTTTCTCCTTTACATGCATGTCAGACATGCTACGAAGATATTTACAAAGTCGATAATATCCCGGGTCAGGATAAATCGATAACAATGCATTTAGTTATCTATGTATGGATATTTCAAATAATGAATTCAAAAACATTTAAATGAGTTCGGAATTGTAATATTTTAATATTCCACACGTTTATATCTAATTTTTGTTATAAATAACATTTAGTTTTTGTTTATATATTAAAGGTCATGATGTTTTTTTTTAAATAGAAAATTTCGTAATAACATAATAGTACTGTAATATTTCACATAGTGTCTTTAAAATCTTGTAATTGTTAAGTTACATTTTATATAATGTCAAATAAGAATATAGAAAAGAAAGTGTATAAAAATAGTTCAGAAATATGATACATATATATATTATTAATTTTGTTACATATGTTCATATAAAACATATACTTATAACACATATCCATGGATATATTGGTACAAACATCAGTATGAATACCAGTACAAAAGCTTATAGAATACTAATACTATTATTTATATAAATACATAGGGCACATTTAGCGTTATATACAAGTATACATACATATATATAGATACATACATACATACACATGTACATAAATACCCATATATACACACAAATACATACATACACATACATATATTTACACTTAATACATATAACAGGAATCAGTTTGAGTCAAATATCATACTTTAAATTTATAATAGTTCGGATATTTTGATGAATATACATATATTCTGCTCAAATGAAGTTTTTAATAGAGCATAATACTGATTTTTAACGAGTATTTTATATGATTTTTTATGTTAAAAATGTTCTCTTCTTTATTTTTAATTCTGCATATCATTTTATATTTGTATATTCTACAAGCTATGAAAGATATAATATTATTTAATAAAATGGTTTTTTCATTTACTTCATTATAGAAACCAGTTACTATACATTTCCAAGATATATCAAATTTAAGATACTTGCCAACATTTTCCCATATTGTAGACACATTTGTGCATGAAAATATCAAATGTTCATTATTTTCTATGGTATTTCGACAATATAGACAGTTCTTGTCAGATCCACTTTTCCATTTACTTATCAAATATTTATTGGACAACAAATTATTCAACAATTTGAAATTAAATTCTGCAACTTTTTTGTCATAAATATTACGTAGTTTTTGTTTATATATTAAGGGCCATGGTGATTTTCTTTGAATCATAAAATTGCGTGAATAAAATGATTGATGGTGTGGTGTAGCAAACTTCTTATTGCGTAATTTGTCATAAAAAATTTGCAACTGTATGCTTTAGAGTCAACGAAATGATATCTATAGAACACTATTCTAAAATTACATTTTTCTATGATATATTTTATTTTATATATATCAAATTTCAGACATAGCTTGCTTATTATTTGCTTCATTATACCGTATTCACATATCCAATTGTGTTTTTTTCACTAAATGTGAATAGAACCATTCTGGAGGTTTTAAACCATTTTAATCAACAATGTCCTTGATAAATTTAAACCCGCTTTTTATCCAGTTCTTAAAATAAATAGACTTACCCCTGTATGAAATGAATTTGTTATTCCACAAGGATTGACCAAGGAAATCTTCTGTTGATTTAATATTATTAATGTGAGATTTACATTCATTAAATGATACAAAAATCTGTTGGTAAAACAATGGTAATTTCTTAACAATATCGTAATGAAGAAGTTTTGTTTCATTTGTATATGTAAGATAAGTAAAATCTATGCCACTTTGTTTACATAAGAAATTAATGAATTGTCTTAAACTATTCTTGCAGTTTGACAGTTTATCAATCCAAGAGGCTTTAATAGCTTTTAGTTTACATTCAATGTCAACAATGCCTATTCCACCCTGTTCTATAGTCCCTATCATTGTGTTTCTTTTGATTCTCTCTTTTCTATTCCATAAGAATGAAAAGATGATTTTATTAATCTTCTTCAGTTCTTTAGATTCTGGCAATTGTAATACAGATGCAATATATACCAGCTTAGATATAGCTAATGAATTAACAATACAACACTTTCCAAATATTGTGAGATTTCTAGTTTTCCAAGATTCAAAAAGTTTTTCCATGTTTGATATACATTTTAACCAGTTGTTTCTATAACATAGTTCTTTATCGTGACCGACAAAAATTCCATGACCTTTCACACAAAAAGTATTAATTTTTATGCCAAAAGTATTAATATTTTTATTTTTCATATTACCCAGAAGTATGCACTCTGTTTTCGATATATTTAATTTCATACCAGACACAACCCAGAAATTTTGAATTTCTTGAATGGCAAATTTCATTGATAACTCATCTTTCAAGGGTACTGTACAATCATCTGTATGCTGTATTATTTTTATATGTTTTGTATTATCGCTTTCGGAAATGTTGAAGCCTTTGATTTCTTTGTTATTTCTAAGTTGAATAGCTAAGATTTCAGTTACAAAAAGAAAAATCATTGATGAAATTGGACATCCTTGACGGACTCCACGGTTCATTTTGCAGGTTTTTGATATCCATCCATTGTTTTTAATCTGAAGATAGGATTTTCGTATAATATTTTAATCCATTCAATAAAAGTATCTCCGAAATTAAAGAGTTTAAGTGTTTTGAACATGAAATTCCATTCAATAGAATCAAACGCTTTCTGAAAATCAAGAAAAAGCAATATACAGTCAACATTATTTTCTTCACAATATTCAAAGATATCAATGATTGTTCTTGCATTTATTCCGATGAATCTTCCTTTAATGTATGCAGATTGATCATGAGAAATTAATTGGTCTATTACTTTCTGTAAACGCTTGGCAAAAGTAAAAGCTATAATTTTATAATCAGTATTTGCTAAACTTAATGGTCTATAGTTACCTAAAATATTTTTATCACCTTTCTTGTGTATTAAGGATAAAATAGCCAATCTCTGGGAAAAAGACAAACATTTTTTATCAAAGGACTGAGAAACGGATGCAAAGAAATTATTTTTAATTTTATCCCAAAAAGCCTTGTAAAATTCGGAGGGTATGCCATCAAACCCTGGGCTTTTGTTACATTTCATATCGAATAATGCTGACTAGCACTCATTGATATTCAATGGTGAATCTAAAAAAGTTTTGTCCTCGTCTGATAAAATTTTGTCTATTTGTACATTATGTAAACAATCTGTTATTGCGCTGTCATTAACGTTTGTAGAGCTATATAGATTTTCCTAAAATTTACACATTTCTTCAAGGATCTCATCATTACTGGTTAAAACAGTTGCCATCGTATTTTAATTGTTTTATTGTATTACATGTTTGTCTTTGTGCCTGAAGTCGTAAAAAGTATGATGTGTTTTTTTCTCCCTCTTGGATCCAATTAGCCCTAGAGCGAATTTGGGCTCCTTTAGATTTTTTATCTATGATTGAATCAAGTTCCCCTTATAGCAAACGTTTTAAATTCATGTCTATATCATCAGATTTCCCCTCTTCGATTTTCGATATCTTATTTTCCAGTTTTGATATACGATATTTCTTGTTTCTGTTTAATTTTGACGAAAATTTAATGCTAAACTGTTTAATTGATCGTTTTATTTCTTCCCATCTTTCTTGGGGATCTAACTTTTCATATTGTATATTGCATGCATCTAATACTTTATTCATAGAGTTAATAAAGTCTCCGACTTCTAGAAATGATGAGTTAGATTTCCAATATCCGGGTCCCCTTATGTTACTGCATGTATCTAAGTAAATTTCAAACATTTTATATGGTCACACATTCTAGTGTTATTGGAATGTTACATTTCTTGTAGTAATATTACATGGTATATATACAAAATCACTAGATATGAAAATGTAGGCTATCCTTGACCTTGGCGTTTCTTCACCGTCACACCATGTATATCCTGGTTCAGTATTCAATCTACGCCATGTATCTATTAAATTCATTGTTTTCAGTAAGTTTCTCAGAGTATGAAGGCTTTTATCACAAGTATTATTATTATCAATAAGACAGTTAAAATCACCAGCTAATATAATATTTTCTCTATTACAAATCAGTTGATTTATCCATGTACATATTCTCTTAAAAAAGTTTACTCTATCTGAAGGATTATTTGGAGCGTATATATTCACGAAACAGAAATCATTGTCATCTAAACGAAGCTTAACCATTAGGCGTCTACCGTCTATTGAATAATGCGTATTTAGAATTTCGATATTCAAACCTTTGCGGAACAGTATAGACACCCCTCTACTATACTGAGAATCCGAAAAACTGTGAAAAGATTTGCCATGCCATCGATAATCATAAATAAACTTATTTTTTCTATGAAGTGAGTTTCTTGCAAAAATATAATATCCGCGCTTATGTCATTTAACCAAGAAAAGAGTTTTACTCGTTTTTCATATGTATTAAGACCCCTACAATTAAGGAAGAAAAATTGTAATTTTTCTATGGACATTGAAATAATGTATATAAAGACAGAATCTACAAATATATAAATATATATGAAACATTGAGTCTATGAATATGTAGACTTACGAGAGGTCCGACTGAAGCTCTGGGAGGTTGATTTGGCGCACTTCAATTTCGCCATGTTTGTTAGAAGCTTCCCAAAAGCTTTTTGTCCTGGCCAAGCCTTCATAGTAGTTTTGTTGGTTCCTTGTTTATCGAGTCCTGATCCCTAGAAGTTGTCATAAGCCGCCTCAGCTAATGTAATATTTTTTATCAATTCTCAACAGTTGATCGTAGAACTCCTTAACTTGATTGAATTTAGCATCAATAATTTCTTTCATCACTTTTTCATGCGTGTCGATCCATTAATCAGAAGCCATGACCTGCGATCCAGTACGTTTGGCATCAAGCGCAGTATGAGCCTCGCGTATCTGCGTGGCTCGAACAGTGTCCCCTGAGCGCATGGCCTTACTATATTGGTAGGCATGCTCTGCAGAATCATGAGTCATGCATGCCATAGATGTTAATATCGCACGATGAGAAATTTGAAAAAATATCATCTCTGCCACTGAAAGCAATGATATCCTTTTGTTTTCCGTCAAAGAATCTACATTGGTTCGAACCAGGTTTGTGTCCGGGTTCCTTACATACCTTGCAGCAGGCTTCATATTCGCGCTGATGACGTAGGTGGTCCTCACTCCAACAATTTGAACAAATGGTTTTTCGATCTCGTTTAGGTTGTCCACTATGAAATATTGTGCAACGTAAACCCGCACAAAAGCTTCTCCTCGGAATAAATTTACTATCTTCCATAGGCTGCATATAAACAAATCTGTTTCCATTCAATATGTCGGTCATTTTCTTTGTTGAAGGGTTCCGAATCTTTTCATATTTGATATCTAACTAAACTTTGACAACTTCCTCATCCGGCTTCTCTGTCCCCGCCGAGTACGGATTTGTGTCAAACACTGATATTGTTTGTTTTCCAGCTGGAAGCCTTCGGATACGAGAATATGTCTGCTCTCTCTGGAGTTTACGTAGATTCGTCACAGGTCACGATCAATCTGAATACATCGTATATCACTAATTTTTTCGCCAACAGCATTGGCTAAATCAAAATCTGTGATTCTTGATTTCTTGTTGCTTCGTATGTCCTTGTTCCTTAGGTATACCGGCTTTAACATACTTGGTTGACTTGCCACTGCTCCTTGTGAAAAATGCGAAAACTCAGGTGACAAGTACTCACGATACTAAATATATCCAAGCAGACAAAGAAAAATGAAGATAACTGCAGGAATAGCGCACAAAAGTCTTTGAAAAATAGATATAATCCTCTATATACACTTTATATAACTTATATACACTTTTTATTCCAAATGGGTTTTATTAATTGATTGATTTTTGTTTTACGTCACACCACGAATATTTCACGCTTATGGTGACGACATCTGCCTGATGCGGGGCATACAAATTTTGACCTTTGCAACGGACCCATCCGAAGCAGTGAGGGATCTTTAACGTGCCACGCATACCATGACACGGGGCCTCGGGTTTTACTGTCTCGTCCGAAAGACAGAACACCGACATGACCAGAGCGGGACTCGAACCCCGGCCTCCCGATCAGGAGTCCGACGCGATACCACTAGGCCACGCCGGCTTTATTCCAAATGGGAAATTAGATACTGTAATATCGGTCAAAAAGACGGAGCCGAAGTTGACACGTCGGTTCAACTGCTCGTCACGTGGCTATTCTCATGCTACGAAGATATCGCTAGGGCGCTGCTCATTTCTCTGTTCATCTGTCCGTCTGTCTGTCCATCCATCCGGGATCATTGTAGTTTTCCCCAAGTTTTGTGTCATCCTTTGAGATATTGAAGAGAAAACAGAAGACATCTGACAAGCTGTTCGACATCTGACAAGCTGTATGACATCTGACAAAGCTGTATGACATCTGACAAGCTGTATGACATCTGACAAAGCTGTATGACATCTGACAAAGCTGTATGACATCTGACAAAGCTGTATGACATCCGACAAGCTTTATGACATCTGACATGCTGTATGACATCTGACAAGCTGTATGACATCTGACAAAGCTGTATGACATCTGACCAAGCTGTAAGACATCTGACAAGCTGTATGACATCTGACCAAGCTGTAAGACATCTGACAAGCTGTAAGACATCTGACAAAGCTGTATGACACACATCACAATCTGACAAAGCTGTATGACACAAATCACAATCTGACAAAGCTGTATGATATAAATCACAATCTGACAAAGCTGTATGATACAAATCACAATCTGACAAAGCTGTATGATACAAATCACAATTTGGTGTATGATTTTGTTTTCATGTAATACAGACTGAGTTGGAATATTTGTCGTGTTTGACTCGCATTTGCAGTTGGGGCCCTTAGTTCAAAATATGTTTTCTAGACCTTTTTAACATTTCCAGACATTTTTCACATTAAAGTTATATGGGCAAAAGGAAGTTCTGAATTTGTTTTAAATTCATTGCTTTCATTAAAATTTCATTCTTGTACTTAAGACAAATTTTAATTGCTTGGAAAAGTAAATGAATATGATACAGTTGTATTTTAGTTTAGAAGTTAGCATTGATAGATAGTGTAACTTTGCATGGCATTGATTATTAAGACATAATTGGTACATAAGTAAAAAGCAAAAATCACAAAATGAATTCATACATTCAGAAGAATGATGTTTTAGTGCAGTCCACCTTTTCGAACATATATGCATGTTCAGAGTAACTCTCATATTATCTGTGCTTCACTACAATACTTGTAAGCACCGAAACCTCAACCATAATAGAGATATCACACGGTATGTATGGTTTCATGGCAGAGATATCACATGGTATGTATGGTGTCATGATAGAGATATCACACGGTTTGTATGGTGTCATGACAGAGATATCACACGGTATGTATGGTGTCATGACAGAGAAATCACATGGTACGTATGGTGTTATGATAGAGATATCACACGGTATGTATATATATATATATATATATATATATATATATATATATATATATATATATATATATATATATATATATATATATATATATATTGAAAATCCCGATCACATGACACTTTGCCTTGTAGAGGAAATGAATCCAATCGTGCATTCATGGAAATTTATCAGTTTTAAACTAGAACTGTTCTAACGGGACAAATATCTCCCGCGGCAACAACATTCGGAGTAGGACAATGACCCACGTAAAGGTCATGAGGTCAAAAATTTTGGTACCTTCAGACAGGTCTTACCACAATGAATACACATGTGTAGTGTAAAAACCCCATCTCTTTTGGTTCAAAAGTTATGGCCAAGGTTAAAGTTTTCTGTACAGACAGACATACAAGGTGATTCCAATATGAGACATCATACATACCGTGTGATATTTCTATCATGACACCATTAATACCGTGTGATATCTCTATTATGACATCATACATATCGTGTGATATCTCTGTCATGATACCATACATACCGTGTGATATCTCTATCATGACACCATACATACCGTGTGATATCTGTCATGACACCATACATACCGTGTGATATCTCTATCATGACACCATACAAACCGTGTGATATCTCTATCATGACACCATACATACCGTGTGATATGTCATGACACCATACATACCATATGATATCTCTATCAAGACACCATTCATACCGTGTGATATCTCTATTATGACACCATACATACCGTGTGATATCTCTGTCATGACACCATACAAACCGTGTGATATCTCTATCATGACACCATACATACCATGTGATATCTCTGCCATGAAACCATACATACCGTGTGATATCTCTATTATGGTTGAGGTTTCGGTGCTTACAAGTATTGTAGTGAAGCACAGATAATATGGGAGTTACTCTGAACATGCATATATGTTCGAAAAGGTGGACTGCGCTAAAACATCATTCCTCTGAATGTATGAATTCATTTTGTGATTTTTGCTTTTTACTTATGTACCAATTATTTCTGAATAATCAATGCCATGCAAAGTTACACTATCTATCAATGCTAATTTCTAAACTAAAATACAACTGTATCATATTCATTTACTTTTCCAAGCAATTAAAATTTGTCTTATGTGCAAGAATGAAATTTTAATGAAAGCAATGAATTGAAAACAAATTCAGAACTTCCTTTTGCCCATATAACTTTAATGTGAAAAATGTCTGGAAATGTTAAAAAGGTCTAGAAAACATATTTTGAACTAAGAACCCAACTGCAAATGCGAGTCAAACACGACAAATATTCCAACTCAGTCTGTATTACATGAAAACAAAATCATACACCAAATTGTGATTTGTATCATACAGCTTTGTCAGATTGTGATTTGTATCATACAGCTTTGTTAGATGGTGATTTGTTTCATACAGCTTTGTCAGATTGTGATTTGTATCATTCAGCTTTGTCAGATTGTGATTTGTGTCATACAGCTTTGTCAGATGTCTTACAGCTTTTTCAGATGTCATACAGCTTGTCAGATGTCATACAGCTTGTCAGATGTCATACAGCTTGTCAGATGTCATACAGCTTGTCAGATGTCATACAGTATGTCAGATATCATACAGTTTTGTCAGATGTCATACAGCTTTGTCAGATCATACAGCTTGTCAGATGTCATACAGCATTGTCAGATGTCATAAAGCTTGTCAGATGTCTTACAGCTTGTCAGATGTCTTACAGCTTTGTCAGATGTCATACAGCTTGTCAGATGTCATACAGCTTGTCAGATGTCATACAGCATGTCAGATGTCATACAGCTTGTCAGATGTCATACAGCTTGTTATATGTCATACAGCATGTCAGATGTCATACAGCTTTGTCAGATGTCATACAGCTTGTCAGATGTCATACAGCTTGTCAGATGTCATACAGCTTTGTCAGATGTCATACAGCTTGTCAGATGTCTTACAGCTTGTCAGATGTCATACAGCTTTGTCAGATGTCATACAGCTTGTCAGATGTCATACAGCTTGTCAGATGTCATACAGCTTTGTCAGATGTCATAAAGCTTGTCAGATGTCATACAGCTTTAACAGATGTCATACAGCTTGTCAGATGTCATACAGCTTTGTCAGATGTCATACAGCTTGTCAGATGTCATACAGCTTTGTCAGATGTCATACAGCTTGTCAGATGTCTTCTGTTTTCTCTTCAATATCTCAAAGTATGACACAAAATTTCGGGAAAACTATTATGATCCCGGATGGACGGACAGGCAGACGGACAGATGAACAGAGAAATGAGCAGCACCCTAGCGATATCTTCGTAGCATGCCTGACATGCATGTAAAGGAGAAAAAGCATGGAGAAAATGTTTGGACTACACCCATTTGCCCAATCCCCAGGAGTGCAAGCCCAAGTTTTGAACCTAGCTGCATAACTATGCATTATATTGAGTCTGATGATGCCTTCATATTTTGTGTTAAATATGATTAGTTATGAAAGCTTAATGTCAAATTTGAATGAAATCCATTGAAAGGAAATGTGGATTATAACCAAATGTCCCTCCCAAAGGGTGATCATTAGTTTGGAAATAAACAATTTAGGTCTACTCTTGGAAAAGAGGGCCAATCAAGGCAAAAGTTAAAACTCGATCATATTGTAGTCATATACCAAGTTTCAGTTCAGTATGTCAAAATAGGTGAGAAAAAAGTTCGGAAATGAATTTCGTTCAAAGGGCAATAACTCTTGGAAAAGTGGGTCAATCGCGACAAAAGTAAAAGTCGGTCTGTACTTCATCACACCGAAGTTATATACAAAGTTTCAGTTCAATATGTCACAACACGTGAGAAAAAAAGTCCGGAAAATGAATTTTGTTCAAAGGGCAATAACCCTTGGAGAAGTGGGTCAATTATGACAAAAGTAAAACTCGATCTGTAGATCATCACACCTAAGATTTTTACCACATTTCAGTTTAATATGTCAAAGCACATTTGCAAAGAAGTTCGCAAAATGAATTTTGGCCAAAGGGCAATAACTCTTGGAAAAACCCAAAACTTCAACATGATTATAACTTTTGATTAGTAAGAGATAGGGCTCTTATATTTCACATGTGTATTCCTTGCCACAAGACATTTCCTTTAATACAATAAATTTTGACATCATGACCTTGACCGCGGCCTCTGACCTACATTTTAAGACCTAAGCATTGGATATATCTTTTGAATGGTGAGTGATAGAGCTTTCATATTTCGCTTGATCTTTCCACATTATTAGTGATACTTAAGTCAAACTTGGTGGATTTGTAGACATTGATTAATGTTTATTATTTAAATTAATGTAAATGTTAATGGTTTTAGCTTTGCAATCCGGTCATACCGTCTATGACGGTTTCTTGTTCCATTTACACTGTTGTTCAAGCAAAATAATGATCGATGTAATTGAAGACAACTATCTTTTTTTGCTATCATGAAATAGTTTCATAATCTCTTTTGGTTCAAAAGTTATAGCCAAGGTTAAAGTTTTCTGTACAGACAGACAGACAAGGTGATTCCAATATACCCCCAAACGAAGGGTATAAAAATTGTCATTATTTTTCATATATTGGTTTATTTTGTGTGAAAGTAACAGATTCAAGAGATGCCATACAGGGTAGGAAAATCATTCAGGTTGCCATAGAAACCCTGTATTTTGTCACCATACACAAAACGGGATATCTTTATCATGACACCATACATACCGTGTGATATCTCTATCATGACACCATACATACCGTGTGATATCTCTATCATGACACCATACATACCTTGTGATATCTCGATCATGTCACCATACATACTGTGTGATATCTCTGTCATGACACCATACATACCGTATGATATCTCTCTTATGACACCATACATACCGTGTGATATCTCTGTCATGACACCATACATACCGTGTGACTACTGTGCACATATGTTGATGCAAAGTTGCTGCACTTTGTGGTATACAATCCATAGCTCTAAAATATAGTGGCACAACATGGTAATCGAACCCAGAATGCTTGTGCCGTAGGCCAAGCGCTTAACCACCACAACAAGCCTGCCCCTGCTACGTTTATATGTAATACTTCATAAATGATTTGCGTTTATTTTAACAGACATATTTATAAAGTTTAATATGCAGTATGTCTGTTCTCTGTTGTTACATAGGGCAACTGCTATGTTTATAAAAAGAAATGTACCAAGGGAATGCAAATTTTCAATGCAACCACGTTTTCTTGTCATCTCATGAAATTACAGTCCATTGTAGATATACTGGGAGTAATGGCTCTCGGTCGGTACTATAGTGATGGGAAGCAAACTTTTCATTTTCTGTGGGGGTAAAATAAATATAGTTATAAAAGTTTAGCTGAGAAAAACAGTAAAAAGGGCTTGCATTCCCTATTTTTTGTCTCTCAGTATTTGTATCTTGCAACAACAGTGCTACGAGACCTTCGTGTGACTGAGGTACGGAGTAAAGGAAATCCTCTCCAGAAAATCGTTGATGCCAGATTCAATACAACACACCCACCCCATTTTTCAAAAAAAATTCCCAGTTTATTGATTTTTTTCTTTTCTTTAAGGCTCTTTTTAAACGAGATTTACTTGCAGATATGTAGCACGACGAGTGCCACTTCGCATTTTCCTTTCATTGAGATAATTCATAGAGCTCATCCTTATTTGAATCTTGTTAAACTGTGATTTTTCAAAGTGTGAAGGAATGATAACCACGGGTGTTTTCGGCACATTTTTCTGGGCAATGCAATTACTTTAAAGTTGTTTCCTGACAAATAATGCATTTTGTTCAATTTATTTGAATAATGAAGAATGAAAATAACCATTCTCAGCATTGTATACTGAATTACTTATAGTTGAAATGTGTTTATTTGTCATTAATAATGGCTTATTCGATCATTGAGTTTTTGAAAAAAAAAAGATGCGGAAAGGGATGGGGTAGGGGTTCATACACCCATTGTACAATATTGTTTTGTATACAAGATGTTAAATGGTGCCTTCTGAGATTCTGTTTTATAAGGTCGTAAACATGGGATAATTATCATCAGTTTCTTTGAATAGAAACACAAAATTGGCAATATGTTTTAAAACTCGGTAATCTATTATCCCGATAAACCAGTGACGGATTAGGGGAGCTGGAGTCTTGGTCCCCCTTTTTACTCAAAGTTTACAAAATAACAGGAAAATGTTCGAAAAACTGCCACTAGTCGTAACATAAGTTTACTTTTATATTTTATATTGCTTATCTCGGATTTGTATAGTTGAATATTTTTATTCATTAAAATTATAGATAGTGTTAAACTCCATGTAGATACTTTTAGATATCAGTATTATTGTCATTTTTCTTGTCGTGTCTTTTCGAAATCGTAGTTTTTCTCCACTTTTATGTCAAACGGAAACACCGAGTTGCCGTTATTATAGAGAAACCCCCCCCCCCCACCCCCCACCCCCCCCCGGAAAATTGGCTCTAGAGTAAAATCCCCCCTAGGGGGAAATTCTGCTATAGAACCAGCTTTCCCCTTAAGGGGAAAAATCTACTATAGAGTCAAATTTCCCCCTAGTATTCCGTCTCCTTTTATCCGTAAATGGTTCTGACAGGGGAGAAGATCTACTCTGGAGCCAAATTTTCCCCATTGTTCCACATCTATTTATCCGAAAATGATTTCGAATTTAGAGTTCAACGTTTCTATCCGAAAATTTGAAAGTACCACGTTTACAGAGATATGAATATTGCCACGTGCTTATCAAAAAGGCAGGGAGGGAATAAACTCGATAAAGTACAAATAATTATAGAATACCTTATGAGATTACAACCACAGGGAAGTAATTATCATTGCCAAATCATCCAGGATTGCAAATACTCACTTCTGACATTGTTAAGATATGAATAGCAATCACAAGCTAAAACTTTAAATTCCTCAAAATATAACTTGTGATACATAAAAAGAAAGGTACTTTCAAGAGACATTTGATGATGCAAAAAGAAAAGGGATATCTTGACAAATAACAGAGTTATAGCCCTTTGAAGTTTTCGATTTTCAAACGATTTTCAAACGTATTGTAAGACCTAAAAACGTTATAGGCACGTTATATGTGACTTGTGATACACCAAAAGAAAGGTCATTTCAAGAGAGATTTAATGGTTCAAAAAGAGAAGGGATATCTTGACAAATAACACAGTTACTACCCTTTGAAATTTTCTAAATTTCGGGGCTATTCAGCTGTCAAACGCATAGTAAGAATTAAAATGTTATAAACAGGTTATATATGACTTACCATATGTCGCAAAAAGGGGGTAGTTGAATGTGGAATAAGATAGTGTCAAAATTTCAGGGATATCTTAAAATGACAGAGTTATTACCCTTGGATTTTTTCTACAGTAGCGCACATATGATATTTGAATTAACATGTTTTAAAAACTTTTATGAACTTTATTGTAGCACAGTAAGTGAGGAATAAGACTTATTTGAAAGGTAATTGTCAAGTTAGAATGACAGAAATCCATGTATCAAGTACAGTACATACTTTAAACATCTATGGTGAGGTCCCCGTTTTTCAAGTCCTCCATCAGTTTGAACGTATAGCCTGCCTCGCCGTATTTGATGTTCTAATTCTCTTGAATCCCGGTACCTGAAAACAATAAGCATGTCACCTTTCCATTGCAGCACTCTATACTAAAGCATTTATTTCATAAATATAGTGATGGCAGTCTGTATAGAAGTGTGTTATTACATGTATATTATGTAGTGATGGCAGTCTGTATAGAAGTGTGTTATTACATGTATATTATGTAGTGATGGCAGTCTGTATTGAAGTGTGTTATTACACGTATATTATGTAGTGATGGCAGTCTGTATAGAAGTGTGTTATTATATGTATATTATGTAGTGATGGCAGTCTGTATTGAAGTGTGTTATTACATGTATATTATGTAGTGATGGCAGTCTGTATTGAAGTGTGTTATTACATGTATATTATGTAGTGATGGCAGTCTGTATAGAAGTGTGTTATTACATGTATATTATGTAGTGATGGCAGTCTGTATTGAAGTGTGTTATTACATGTATATTATGTAGTGATGGCAGTCTGTATTGAAGTTTGTTATTACATGTATATTATGTAGTGATGGCAGTCTGTATTGAAGTGTGTTATTATATGTATATTATGTAGTGATGGCAGTCTGTATAGAAGTGTGATGGCAGTCTGTATTGAAGTGTGTTATTACATGTATATTATGTAGTGATGGCAGTCTGTATTGAAGTGTGTTATTACATGTATATTATGTAGTGATGGCAGTCTGTATTGAAGTGTGTTATTACATGTATATTATGTAGTGATGGCAGTCTGTATTGAAGTGTGTTATTACATGTATATTATGTAGTGATGGCAGTCTGTATAGAAGTGTGTTATTACATGTATATTATGTAGTGATGGCAGTCTGTATTGAAGTGTGTTATTACATGTATATTATGTAGTGATGGCAGTCTGTATAGAAGTGTGTTATTACATGTATATTATGTAGTGATGGCAGTCTGTATAGAAGTGTGTTATTACATGTATATTTTGTAGTGATGGCAGTCTGTATTGAAGTGTGTTATTATATGTATATCATATAGTGATGGCAGTCTGTATAGAAGTGTGTTATTACATGTATATTATGTAGTGATGGCAGTCGGTATTGAAGTGTGTTATTACATGTATATTATGTAGTGATGGCAGTCTGTATAGAAGTGTGTTATTACATGTATATTATGTAGTGATGGCAGTCTGTATAGAAGTGTGTTATTATATGTATATCATGTAGTGATGGCAGTCTGTATAGAAGTGTGTTATTACATGTATATTATGTAGTGATGGCAGTCTGTATTGAAGTGTGTTATTATATGTATATTAT
Source organism: Pteria penguin (assembly GCA_035048485.1). Taxonomy (NCBI): domain Eukaryota; kingdom Metazoa; phylum Mollusca; class Bivalvia; order Pterioida; family Pteriidae; genus Pteria; species Pteria penguin. The sequence goes on along the minus strand of CM068582.1, from coordinate 57,995,480 downwards.
GTAGTGATGGCAGTCTGTATTGAAGTGTGTTATTACATGTATATTATGTAGTGATGGCAGTCTGTATAGAAGTGTGTTATTACATGTATATTATGAAGTGATGGCAGTCTGTATAGAAGTGTGTTATTACATGTATATTATGTAGTGATGGCAGTCTGTATTGAAGTGTGTTATTACATGTATATTATGTAGTGATGGCAGTCTGTATAGAAGTGTGTTATTACATGTATATTATGTAGCGATGGCAGTCTGTATTGAAATGTGTTATTACATGTATATTATGTAGTGATGGCAGTCTGTATAGAAGTGTGTTATTACATGTATATTATGTAGTGATGGCAGTCTGTATAGAAGTGTGTTATTACATGTATATTATGTAGTGATGGCAGTCTGTATAGAAGTGTGTTATTACATGTATATTATGTAGTGATGGCAGTCTGTATAGAAGTGTGTTATTACATGTATATTATGTAGTGATGGCAGTCTGTATTGAAGTGTGTTATTATATGTATATTATGTAGTGATGGCAGTCTGTATAGAAGTGTGATGGCAGTCTGTATTGAAGTGTGTTATTACATGTATATTATGTAGTGATGGCAGTCTGTATAGAAGTGTGTTATTACATGTATATTATGTAGTGATGGCAGTCTGTATAGAAGTGTGTTATGACATGTATATTATGTAGTGATGACAGTCTGTATAGAAGTGTGTTATTACATGTATATTATGTAGTGATGGCAGTCTGTATAGAAGTGTGTTATTACATGTATATTATGTAGTGATGGCAGTCTGTATTGAAGTGTGTTATTACATGTATATTATGTAGTGATCGCAGTCTGTATAGAAGTGTGTTATTACACGTATATTATGTAGTGATGGCAGTCTGTATAGAAGTGTGTTATTATATGTATATTATGTAGTGATGGCAGTCTGTATTGAAGTGTGTTATTACATGTATATTATGTAGTGATGGCAGTCTGTATAGATGTGTGTTATTACATGTATATTATGTAGTGATGGCAGTCTGTATAAAAGTGTGTTATTACATGTATATTATGTAGTGATGGCAGTCTGTAATGAAGTGTGTTATTATATGTATATTATGTAGTGATGGCAGTCTGTATTGAAGTGTGTTATTACATGTATATTATGTAGTGATGGCAGTCTGTATTGAAGTGTGTTATTACATGTATATTATGAATGTTTTACTTTCAGTCCTGAATTTATTGAAAGCAACTACATAAAATGAACATAGTGTAGTAATTTATTCCAATGTTATATACCGGTATTTACATGTACTAGATACTTCTCCAGATCTTGTTATGAATGCCATATTTGTATGGTATTTACATGTACTAGATATTTCTCCAGATCTTGTTATGAATGCCATATTTGTATGGTATTTACATGTACTAGATACTTCTCCAGATCTTGTTATGAATGCCATATTTGTATGGTATTTACATGTACTAGATACTTCTCCAGATCTTGTTATGGATCCCATATTTGTATGGTATTTACATGTACTCGATACTTCTCCAGATCTTGTTATGAATGCCATATTTGTATGGTATTAAACAGGCTGATACTAGCATTATCCCAATGCTGAAACGAAATAACAAAACTAAAGAAAGTTAACAAAGTAAAAATCAGTAGAAATTATACGAACAATGCATGCAACAATTTGAACAAAACATGCAAGTAAACTTCTCTCAAATAAAACAAAGCAAACAACGATTTTTGATTAGTTCAACATGGTTTAATATAAACACTAACAGAAAAAAGTGGAATAATATTAACAGTAAACAAGAAGTCTGTATCGAGACTGAAGCTCAACTGGTCATTATTGCATAGAACAAATTAATCACAGAACTTATAAAATGAAGTGTTTGTGATTTTTATTTAATACAATGATTTTAAGTACATGTACTTGCAATCTAATGGACTGGATCTACATGTATGACTTGATTAACCAGTAAAGCTTAGAAGTAGTAAACACTGCAAGAATTACTGAACTTGATTTGTGGAACGTGACATTAAAGTATACCTGGGAAATGCCATAGGCTTTAAACATAGTTTCTTGTCCCTGGTCGTCTTGGAACTTATGTGTCACACTTTTGCCGGTTAGTCCAAGGCCACCTTTTCGGTCTCATCACGCGTTGGCAGGCTATATGTCTCCCTGATAAATTTTTTTCACATTGTTTGTCATTTCATCAACACTAAGATCCTTCTCTTTCCACTGTAGATCTAATGAAATTAAACAGTGATTTTTCGACACTGACTTGACCTAAAATATTATTTCGGAATCGCAGTTTGGCCTTAAAGGTTTCGATTTCCTCTTTTTGGTCTTTCATACTAGCCAGAACATCATCTACATGTCTTTCTGTTTGCCATAATTTTTCTGCAAAACTGACTCCTGTAGCTTCTTTTGCTTTGCCGCCTCAGCCTTTCGGAGCTTTTCTTGTAGCAGCTCATGTTTCTTTGCCTTTATGGCATTTTGCCGCTCCTTTAAGAGTCTTCTTGTTTCTGGAGCTTTCTTGTACGCATCACATAATTCCTTTTGAATTTCATTGCCTCTAACCACTCTTTGGTTTTTTGTGAGAAGACATGATATAAGCCTCCGAGGACAATGACTTAATATATGGCTTTGTTCGAATGAGCCCATCAAAATATGCGAACACACTGAACTTGTTGTGTTTAGTTCTTTGCCAGTTTGGCCATTGCAGGCAAAACAATGTTTGAGATTGATATGGCATCACCATCAAATTCACTATCACTAATCAATGCCTCATAAACAGCATCTATTTTCACAACATTTACGTACGTCTTCTAGATATGTTGTTAACTGCAGATAGTAATCATTCATCTCTAATATCGATATGTCTTTTCTCTCGATTAAATGCCATAGCGGCGTGGTAATAAGCTTGCAGACGAGTCCTAAAACCTTACTTCCTGCAATGAAAAAATGAACCTGCAAGTCATGCAGTACCCATTGATAGGATCCATGATTTATCAAAAATTCACACATGTCCTATCGGAAGAAATATACAACCGCGGCATTATGCAACAAGATGTTGAATCAGTTGCCCCTGAAAGGAGTAAGGGGAAAACTATGTAAGTGTAGGTCTACGAGGCGTTAATTGATGTAGGTCATGAATAGGCCATGACAACCAGATTTTTCATCTCCTCCGAACGAAAATGCCTTACACTCTGTCCGGATCAGTCTCGTTGCATCTGCCTCCGCTTTCTTCGTGTACACATTTGAAAATGCAGGTATCTTCCCGTCAAAATGAGAGATTTTTGCTTCTTTAATAGTTTTGTCAGCAAATTCTTCAAAATGGACTAAGGAGTGAAGCCCGCAAAAAATTATTTAGTGTTCCCATGATGCTCTGTTCTTCCTCATTCAGCTGGTCCAAATCTTTCACTATACAAGGTAGTACTTCCTTCCTGTATTCCTCCAGCAAAGTATTAAATTTCATTTCCGTTGCGGCCCTGTCGGACATCGTATTGCGTATGTGAAACAAGAGGCGGGGTTGTCTTGACTATGATATTTGTAGTCCATATCCCAAAGTATATCTTTGAACGTTTGAAGTGTATCCTGCCCGAATTTTGTAGTCATTTCTCATAATCCCAGAACGTATGGTCGTCCTTCTTCATCACGGACAGCAAAGACACCATATTTGGTCTCAAATTTTGAAGTTTCATCTGTTTCCATGGTAAAATTGTCTTTATCTGAAACTTCCTCACCAACTTGCTTTTGGACTAACACAAGCCTTTGTATATTAATGTTGTTCACAGTTGTCGTCGATGGTAGTTTGTTGGCTTCTTTTCCTACCATTTTAAAGCACGACTGAATCACTGGTGCCACTCGCTGCGTACTTATATGATTTTCAAGCAAAGAATGTACACAGAGCTGTAATTCTGGTGTGTTGCACTTCTTTTGCTCATCATAGATTTCCATTGTATCAGTCTCTGATGTAGCAAGTCCTTCTTCTAAGACTTCCTGCTGGTACTGAAGTTCTGCCACTTTTCTTTGTAGTTTTTGATTTTCCTCTCTGGAAGCCTTTAACTTCTTTCTTATATCACTTTCTTCTTGTGGATTCTCCACAACAGTATCTGACAGCTTTGCTACCTTCTTTCGTAAATAAGTTTCTCTCGCCCTGGTTCTTTTCAGTTCCTGGCTTTTTCTTTCGTCTATTTAAGTTCTGATGATATTACTTTGCAAGATCTTAGTTCTGCCTCCTTCTGCTGTAGCTCTCCTTCTAACTCTTCCTTCTGTTTGGTGGACTTTCTTCTCTCTCTTGTTAATTGTCGAGACAGCTTACCAACTACACTTGTTACGGTTTCTCAGTCGAGATGAAGTTTCGACACTTCTGTTGAGGTTTTCGAAGTACTAGTTACAGCTCCAGATGTACTAGATGGAAAAATGAACTCTCCATCAAGACAATTGTCTAACTGTTCTTTAATAGCCGTTCTACCTTTGTTTTTGGTGAAGTTCCTGTACCTTGACTGCATCCCCTTACTTTTTTAATGTATGAGTCAATTTTCAAAGACACCCCTTGTTTTGCCATATCCAAAAGTTTCGAACATACGTCTTTCACACTTTCTCCTTGGTTTAAGTAGTTAACAATTTCTGATTGCTTCATTTCTGACGTTTTTAGACGACAAGGTTATCACTGTCTGCGTACCACTAATTTTTATCCTCATCATAACGATTATGAAATACTAACATTGGGTAAATATTTTTCGATGTAATGATGAAATCACCCGTTAAGTCTGTCTGTGTAGTGGTATTCTCTGTGCTGCAGCTACGCTTCTAGAAACAAAGAAGTTAATAAACGACATGCTAGCTCAGTACCTTGAAGTAAAGTGCTTTGCATGGGTTTTAAATAAATGATTAATTTAAAAGATAATATTATGTTACTTGAAACATGCACGTGTTATTGTTTTTATTGTACTTACTGTTACAGGAGGTGGGAAGTTGGGCACTCATCGACCAGTTAACCACATCAGTTTACCAACTTCAGTTGGTCGATAATCATTATGTTTCTTAAAGCGAACATTCTCGTGGTGCTTATGTTTTGATTTGTGGTTTTGCTAGGGTGAAGTGTATGTAGATTGTGATTTTGCTAGGGTGTAATGTATGTAGGTTGTGTCATACAATCTAGTCAGATCTCTTTCACATTGTTATATTTAATGGTGCATTCAGCGTATTAATATATAACATCTCAGTACCTGATGTAGTCAGTCGTGATGTATGACTAAACTCATGCCAATGTAGGTCAAATCAGGACTTAATTACTCACCCAGTAATATGAAGTGTCAGTGATTCGTACTTTGCGTTTTAAGAGGAATATACATGTACATTTAAAGCAAATAATTGCTATGCACTGACTGATATAAAGAAAAATGCATGTTTAATATATATCTGTACATACTAGACGAAATTTTGATTCTGAAACTCTTCTTGGGTTTTCTTCCTCCGAGTCAGTGTCAGTACTAGATAGTAGATATCAGAGTCTGGAGATGGCCACGTGATAAGGATACCACAGCTAAAAATATGCATCCACGTAATTTTACTTAGGCATCACTGTCTGGCTTACAAAGCAAAGTACCATCGCTTCCGATGACATTTTTTGTAGTAAAATCGCTATCTGATGAAAAAAATGAGTGGATGGATTAAAGTTCAAACTGTCTATATGTGGTATGTTTCATATTGTATATTGCTGATTTACTAGGAAACCCATACCAAGAAGTTGGCCTTATTAGCATGTGACAGAATAGGAAAGTGCATGCCTGTTATTGCTAATATGAACAAATCTATAATGAGGCGCCGTGTCATTTTAGTACTATCTTGATTTACTGTCCGCGCCACTCACTCTGGAAACTGGAAAGTCTGGATTTTCAGTTATTCATTTTCAGAATAATATCACAAAACCATTCGACAGATCTTGTTTAGTCGTAACTTTTGATGTATGCTATATGTTTGTATGAAGAACCGTTCATATTTCATAGAAAAAATCAATTTTAGATAGAGCGATTTCCATTTAAATTTTGACGTGACGTCGCCAAGTTTCCCATAGATTCAATGTTAAACATCGGCGAAAATTAACATAGAAAACGCCCTATCTAAAATGATTTTTCCCTATAAAATACGACTAAACAAGATTTGTCGATTGATATTAATTCTGTAAAACTATTTTAAAGACAGATAAGTGAAAATCCAGATTTTCCGGTTTACAAAGTGAGTGGCGCGGACAGTAGGGTATCGAGGATGTGTTGTGCACCGGTTCTGTAAATCCAAATGTCATCTTACAGATGTACTCTTTGACATCGTATTTCGATTTGACGATAAACTTCTAGATTTCTATCCGAATGATCTGTACATTCCTTTACTGTACTTTAAATTTGTCGGATCCCCTAGGGATAGTCTTGGTCTTTCTGGCTACGGCGACAGACTTGATGAATTTCATTTCTTTGTTGAAAGCGATCACGAGTAATAAAACAATATGGATGAGGACCAAATCCATAGAGACATATATTAATTAATAAAATTATTATCTTTCAAACAATTCATACCCCAACCACTACACCAAAGATGATAAAAGAAAGCTACGTAGTCGTGCGTCCAGTTATCACGTCCGTGAAAATAAGTGTTTGTGGGAAAACAGGAGTGGTGATTTGCGAGAAGTAATATTTGAGGACGCCTAAAAAAAGTTTTATAAAAACTTTCCATGATGATATGGGACATATGGGGCGTAAGAGTACCTATCCAAAGATGTAAAATCTCTCCTATTGGAAGAGGCTCTTCCATAATGTTGAAGGTTTTGTAAAGACGTGTGCTATTTGCCAAACAACCACTACTTTTCACAAAAGTCCAGATGTACTACATCCTATTAGGGTAGTACCATATCGGCATGGACCTAAATATCACAATACCAAAAGTCAAAATCAGGAAATAACTACATATGACTGTAGTTGATTATTTCTCAAAATGGCCAGGTTGTGGCAATACAAGACAAACGCGCTGAAACAGTTGCGTCGTCTCTGTACAATATTTACATAAGACTTGGATTCCAGCTGTGTATAGCAGCGATCGGGGTAGGGAATTTGTCAATTCAACTCTTAAATCCCTTCTTACGAAAACGAAGTCAGTTCAAAGAATTTCTTCTTCTTACCACCCCTCAACCGAACGATTTAACCGCACTTTACAGGACTTTTTGGTCAAAGTATGCTCCGAAGAGAAAGACGATTGGGATGAATTTATCGAGGACGCTCTATTACCTTATAGATCAGGAAAGCAGAAGTCGACAAATTCTCGCCTTTCGAAGATATGTTTAGAAGACCACCTGTTCAAACCAAAAATAATAACATTTGTCTGTCGATGTGCGAGGATGATCTTGCCACATCAGTAATAAATTTGATGAATGTTCGAAATAACATAAATCAAAAGGTGAAGGAGAACGTAGAGAAAAGTCAAGAGGATCAAATTAAGAGAAGTAAAAGTAAGCTTCCGATAAACAGAATTAAAACAGGTGATAAAATTTTGAGATTGACTTCAAGGAAAGCCTCTAGAAAAGTGTCGAAAGTGGAAAGGAAATAGTTGGGTCCATATGTGGTATTGAATGTCACAGAAAATGGGGGTTACGACCTTAAGGGCGGAGGGCGATTCTGTGCTTTCCGTTCACTACAACATCAAACACCTAAAAAGTACAATAAGAGAGACAGAGAATCTGAGAGCACTCACTCCTCTGCAATAGAAACTTCAAATGAGGCGGAAACTGTCATTGAAAATGGCACGGAAACATCAAATATATATAGTGATTCAAATGTGATAGAAAATGTGATTGAAAATGACATTGGTATGCATATAGTGATTGTTCAGATCGGGAAGAGGTCTCATGTCTTTAATCCAGCAGAATTCTCTTAGCAACAATCTAAAAGTCAACATCGCAAGATCCTACAGAACCATCCAACCATGAGAAAAACCCTTGGGAGACCGAAAACTATCATTCCTATTCGAGGCCATGTAAATGGTTATTTTCGGTGCATCAGCTTTGTCAAATCTGGCGTTCAACGATCGCACAACATTATAAGAGACGATATTGTCAATTCATCTATAATTCTATTATTGAATTCATTATTTGAATTATTGAGCTTAGTAATTCAATTAAAGAGCTTAATAATTTAATTGAGCACAGTCATTCAATTACAGAGCTCAAATAGAATTATAAAGCTCTCTAATGGTTTATGTGAATGTTTGAGTTCTCTAACTGAACTATTAAGCTTTCTAATTAAATCATTCAGCTCTCTAATTGAAATTTTGAGCTCATCAATTCAATTAGAGAGCTCTTTTTATTGAATTATAGAGTTCTCCAATTTAATTGAAGAACTCTCTAATTAATTGGACAGTCCTCTAAATAATTAAGTTGATGTCAATTTGGCGTTCCCGAAGGCCATATTGACTTAAACCCAATTAATTAGGGAGCTCTTCAATTGATTAGAGAGCTCAATTATTCAATCATTGACCTCTCTAATTTAATTGGAGTGCCTCTAATTGGAGATCTCAGTGATTGAATGGAAGAGCTCTCTAATTTGAACTATTGAGTGAATTAGAGAGCTCTTCAACTGTTTTGTTGGATTATTGGGCTCTAAAATTGAAATAGAGGGGTCCATAATTGAATTATTCAGCTATTCAATTCAATTATTGAGCTCCCTTATTGAATTAAAAAGTTCAATAATTGCATTATTGAGCTGAATAATTCATTTATAGAGCCCTTTATTTCAATTTGAGAGATCTTTAAATATATAGGTTTATGTCCATTTTGGCGTTCCATGGGGTTGATGTGGTTAATGTAGAGCTATATAACTGGTAGTCATTTTTAGTATGTAGCATTGTGTTGCAGTGAGTAATTTTATTGCGGCAATTTTGAGTACATTGTATATTGTAAATGCGTTTGATGAAAGGTTACTGGTTGTCATTTTTGAGTATATGGCAGATGTGTATGATGTAGATATGCATTTCTTTGTTTGACAAAGTAACACTGTTCATTGATTCGTTGTTTGTAACATGTATCTCATTGAATTAAGGTATTTTTGTACATTACAAAAAAAAAAAAAAAAAAAAAAAACCGATAGTGCCAGATCGATTGACTTTCATTTCACTATATTTGCAGAATGTGAAGTTATTTTTTGTTTTATTATGCCGATAAAATTATGACAGGGTCAATATACAGTATTATTCGACATAACAACAAATAGAATTACAAAAATGTATTGATATCAAATAATTGATCATCAAATGAAAACAAGAAGCCAAAGTGGACCATATCTCTCACCCGAGTACCATTAGCACATGTGCAACGTGTTTCTTACTTAAGTATAGCTTAACTTTTTCTTCCAAACTTGACTTGGGAATGGAACAAAAACACCAAAACTTCTTCCTACATGCTTTTAAATTTGGCATGTCGCTGTAGCAATCCGGTCTGACAATGAAGTTTGCCAGAGGGGGTCCTCCATGATTAATTTCTGTCGTGCTATTATTCCACGTCTGGGCAGATTGTAAGGTACCAAAAGTACTGCATTGCTACCACGTTTCGTCAAAATCTATCAAGTGATTCTGGAGAAAAAAATTGAATATATGTTCCCATACATGCAGTAGTGCAAACCAATTGGATATATCTGAAAATCAGTAGGTGCCTAACAAGTTTAAAGTTGCACTAGCTGTCATTTTCCTTATTAAAAACGAATGCTGTAACTTTTAACTCTGGACTCTCTCCTGAAGTAAAGCCTCTATACGAAATTACAATGTTATATAAGTTCGGTTAGTAGTGGAAAAAAATCATTGAAATATAATTAAATAATTGCGACCTACCCGCACAAAGTCGGTAATTTTTTCTTCACCTGGCATGCTCAGTGTATCAGTGACCTAGCCAACTAACGCGAGATTAGGACACTTTCACTAATAACAACAACACTGATGACGTAGACAACGCTATCGGAGATGAGACGTCCTCGATTAAAGACAGAATTCGATAACATCAGGGAAGAAAAAGTCTGTGACGAAACATTTTTAGAACAAGAACAACATAGAAGTTGCACTAGAGCGATGGGAACGGGGGAGAGTTGTCAATTTACACAAAATACTTCGCACGAGTCTTTAATGTTTACATTTTTCAATACCAGGTCAGCACGAGGCCTTGACATTCCATTGTATTGATTACTTGCGTATTTGTATTCTGAAAGCGGTCCGATATTTACTGTCATTAGGTAAGGTCATCTCTTAACTCTTGATAATAATGTGTAAAGTGGACGACATGAAAGAAACGTAAATGCATTCTGTAAAATTCTTTAAAAGAAATTGTTTAATGTCAAATGTTAGTGTAAATGGTGAATGTAACGGACATTTCTCAATTTTTCCGGTTTATAAAAACGTGTCAATGTCGTCAAAAGAGTTGACTTTCGATATAGTATAACTTTGTTTTGTAGTTTGATTGTATGTAATTTCAGATAATTCAATGAAACATAACATTCCTGTTATACCAATTTTGACAGCTAATGCAACTTTAATTCAGCTATAGGTAGAAGAAGGAGCGTAAAGCACGCGTGGTACTCAGGTTGAGCGATATGATCTTGTTCTTGTATATCTAAAGCAAATCCTTTTGTATTGCAAGTATGACAAGCACGTAGGGATCACATTGTCAACCTTCATTTTGTCTGTCTGTCTGTGTATAGATAGTTGATCTTGTTATTTGTTTTGTATCGACGTTCCTGATTAGACGAGGCGAAAATTTTAAACGGACTTCCACACGTCTATCCATGACAAAGTCTGCTGGAATTACGCAAATGCTTTAACATTTCAAATTCTTTATATCTTAGTAATTCATATCGAAGAAAATTTTCGCTACTATGAATCGGAAACCTTGAAACAAAAAAGTACAATTAAATTAATATGTTTATGTTGTGATTGATATGCGTGACAACACTATAGTTATGAAAATCACCGTTTCCTTATAATGCGAATTCATTTATTACGGTTCATGGTTTTCATATTTGAGAAAAATTTGTAGTTTCCATATTTGAATAAATAAGATTACTAAAACAATTGCATTAATTGGATGCTTAATTTTTAAACACTCTTGATACTAGAAATTGACAAATCAAGGCAAGGCACTTCATAGGCCAGAATTTCAAAGTAGTCATAACCTTGGCCATTTTGGGAACCCAAAAGGCAAATTGTGAGCCGTGGAGACGATTTTGATTTGCAGGCAAAATCAAAATATGATTTGGAAGATCATGTTTCCTTGACTTTTGTTCTAAGTGGTTGCATGTAGCGAACCCTTGATCATGGGCATTAATTGTGTCAAGTTTCAATCAAATCAAATCCACCCCTCCTCCCCCTCCGAAGCAACAACACAGCATCATTTTACCAAATGTGCACTGTGACCTTGAGCTTCAAGATATGACCTTGGTTCAAGGTCAAGACATACCCCTATGTTATGGACAATAATTGTGTGAAATTTTATCCAGATCTGAGTTAGCAGTGAAAAGTTATGGGCGTTACACAAATTTTATCTGTGTGTGACCTTAAACTTGGAAAGATGACCTTGTTTCAAGGCATGACACACCCTTGAGTCATGGACAACAATTATGTAAAATATTATATCCAAGTTAGCATAACGAAGTTATGACCCGAATACGCTTCGAACATACGGACAGACGTATGCACTGTTAGCAGTGAAACATTATGGCCCGGACACGACTTTTGTCCATGTGTGCACTGTGACCTTGGAGATATGACTTTGGTTCAAAATCATAACACCCCCTTGGGTGAAATATTATCTGGATCCGAGTTAACAGTGAAAAGTTATGGTACGGACACAAATTTTAATTGTGTGCACTGTGACCTTGACCTTGGAGATATTACATTGAATCAAGGGTCATAACACACCTTGGGATGACATGAACAAAAGTTGCGTGAAATACCATCCAGATCAACGGTGGCTGCGAACGGACATGGCAAAAAATATTTTATTGTGTGGCCACATGGTATTTCCACTAAATAATATTGTGTGACTACGTTCCCACACAATAATATTATGTTCCCACACAATAATATTTCGTTCCAACACAATTATTATTATGTTCCAACACAATGAATTATTACGTTCCCACACAATAATATCAGTACAAGGTCCGACGTCCGCGGAACGTCGGTGCCGATTGATTTAACGATATCTAGCTAGCTTGACCTAGCAATTGCATTTTTTTCTTTTGGTCAGAGAAAGAAGTGAAAATGCAGGGTCTCCTCTGGCAAGAGTGATAACCTGAAAACTCATAAATCATCTTCGATACTGATATCACTTAAAGTCCAACAATAAAGGGGGATACCAAAAGCAGGTATATATAAAATATAGTCCTATGCCCTAATATTTTTGGGAAAATCACAGATGAGCGGTGAGTAAAATTAGCACTTGCTCATTTTTCTAACTTTCTAATTCTGACCAAAGACCTACCAGGTGGCGAGTATGGTTTATTTAAGTCACAACACAATAATTATTTTGTGGAAACATTGTATTACAGAAATTGAAGATGAATTTCACTTTATCTTGAAAATGTCCCTATTACAACAATCTTAGAGTTAAGTTTTTGAAGCCTTATTATCACCGCAAACCCTCTGCCTTCAAATTAGTTCAACTTTTAAGTACAAACAACACAAAAGATCTATGTAACCTGGGAAAATTTGCCAAACATGCTTTTAATCTAAGAAAAAACATCTAATCATGTATCATATTTTTATTTTCATATTCATGTAATGACTGTCATCGCCATCATTAATACTTAACAACTTTTACTATTAGTCTGACCTTATGTATATTGATGAATGTATGCGTGTATGTATGCATTATTTATATATATATATGTATATATATATATATATATATATATATATATATATATATATATATATATATATATATATATATATATATATATATATATATATTTATGTATATGTATATGTATATATGTCTATTGTATTATGATCAATAAGCTGTATTGCTTACGATGAATAAACTATACCACTTCTTGTGGCCTGGTAAGAAAAACAATTTACGTGCGACACCTTTTGTTAAGTTACTGCCAAAGCGGAGACGGTATAAACAATCCGGATAAATGCAATATGGCGACAATACTAATCGCTCTTAAATTATATCCAGTTAACCAACTCTGTGGTAATGATGTCAATTCACCTTGATAACGTAGAAAAAAAAACAGAAAAAATTAACTCTATTGACCTGTGTACTGGGATTGTTGCGTTGAATGAATAAGGTTCATGATATTTAAATTGCTGGTCGGTTCACCTGCCATTCTACATAAAGAAACACTATTCGTGTGACTATCTCTCACTAGCACTGTTTGTTGAATTTCACCACTTGTGTTTATATTTCGATTTTTCCATTTCCTACCGTGTTTAGAATTCCTCTTTGGGTTCTTAATAATCCACAATAGTAAATCCTGTATACTACATGCATTATAAATTTCCTAGCTTTGGAGTTAAATACACAAAACTCCGAGAGCCATATTAATAATGTTCATCTTGTTTCACGCATGTGTCACAGTGTCTCTGTGTACATCATTTACACCCACAATAAGATTCAAATTAGTAAATAATACAGTATTTAAATTGTCAAAACTTATTTAAGGTTTGTTAAAGTGCCAGTTCGTTGCTGCAAAGCTTTATCAATTATGTATGACAGTGCAACCGACAAAAGTGTCAATGAGGTGGAAATAGTGAATTGCAGATTGCCTATAAATGGTTATCCCAAGGACTATTTTGTTGATTTGCAAGATTTAGAGCGTGTTTTACAAAGCAATGATAAAGCATATTACAAGAATTCTGAACTCACATATTTCATTCAAACATGTGATTATACAAGTTTTCAGTCATAGTAATTTTTATAAATTCTGGCAGACTAGAAAACACCCAATGATTCTACCCCATTGATTCCACAAAACACTCCTGCAGGCTGCTCGGATATTTGATACTAATGACTGGACAACTAATATGCAAGGATTAGCTGGTATCGGACAACTTCAAACTTAAATTCATCATTCTCAAAATTTTCTTGAAAGCATAGGTTAATTGTTACACAACCAACTATTGAAGGAGTGATTGCAAGTCACAGACTTATTAACAATGTTTATTCCACAAATTAAGTCTTCTCAACATAACAAATGCAGACAGATTCAAAAACAGTTTGATGCTTATTGAAATTTTACTATTTTTGCCTTTAAACAGTTCAATATGTAAGAGACGATTTTCAGCATTAAAGCGCATCAAATGTGATTGGCGATCTAATCTAAATACGGTCAGTAAATGATGTATTACTTATCACAATTGAAGATCCAACCCTCGATGACTTTAATGCTGAAAGAGCCTTTCATTTGTGATAGGCATGCGGACGAGAGACGATCACAATTTAATGCTGAACCAAATGTTAGTGATATACATCTAGATGAAGACAAACTTATAATGTAAAGATGATGGATAAATCCAAAGCACAAGTCCAAAAATCATAAAACCAGAGGACATACAAAATCAGTGAAAATGAAAAACAAATGGAAAATAACAAAATATGTCTACTTGAAGAGCATATGTGAACCCCTGTGGTGGAGTGAGATCAGGTGCCCGGGGAGAGTGAGCATCTCCTGCTTGCTAGCAACACCCGTCACATATACCCAGTAGAAAGAGTCAGATAGTGTAAATTTCGTATGTATTAATATATGGAGAAGTCGAAGTAGGTAACCTTCTAGTACAGAATCTGTGTAAAATGATCGGAATCGGTCTCAGTCCAGAATATCATTTAAAAGTCTGGATAACGAGATATCATATGGAGTAATAAGAGTCTCGTAACGACCATAGAATTTCCTCAGTGACGTTGCTGGTCTAGCACATATATAACCCTTGTTGAGCAGCTTAACTGAAAGTCGCCTAGCCCTCAGAACAAAGTCACTTATAAACTTAGTACTAGAACATTAAGTAATGCATGTACATTCAAATAAAACTGTTGAATGATACTTTCTAATATTGTCATTACATAATACATTAATGGTAATTCTGGTTATAATGTACTACTTATTGAGGGTCTCACTATAGCTATGTCTGTGCTCATCTGTTTCTCTGTGTTTGCGTTTGTTTAGGAAGAAGAAGAAGAAGAGTGCAGGGCCCTTAATTTCCACCACAAACATCTAGTCATTGTTTACTATGACATAAGTGGTCAATTTTTTCTCCGTTGAAACATTAAATATTAGTATGATCATTTGAAATCAAATTTTAAATCTGTATTTCCATTTCATTTCGGACGAGTAAATTTCATTTTCGGACGAGTAAAATATCTTATTTATTTGTCCGATTGGATAAGTTGAAAATATAGTTAATGTCGGTGCCTGCAAAGGTATAACTTTCTATGCAATGCATCAAGCAGATGCTGTCACTATACATGTACATGTATACGTGAAAAATCCTGAAGTGAGTAAAACAAGAATCAAAATAAACAGTCAATTGTTAACACTATTATAATATCAGGAAAAGTTGCGATTATACGCAAAATTAGAATAACAGTTTGAATGAAAAGAAGAAGGCATATGCAATTTAGTTTTCTAGGTACTTTTAGTTTAAACTAAAGATATATATATATATATATATATATATATATATATATATATATATATATATATATATATACATATATATATATATATATATATATATATATATATATATATATATATATATATATATATATATATATATATATATATATATATATATATATATATATGTATATATATAATGTGTGGCCTAATAAGAATACTGATATGATTTACTTTTATTATAGGAAATATGCAAAAATTAAGTAAATATTACTACTTTAAGATAATTAAATATGGATTCTTTTATTGCATATATTTTATTGTGCATCTTACTACATACCTTTTTTAATAGGTTGTAAAGCAATTCAATTATATGAATTCTTTATTTCATACTGTATGTCTGACATCAATGGATTTTGATTTACAATTTGATCATATGATATTTAAACATCTTTATATTAATTTCGCATATAACTGCAACTTTTCATGATATAACTTTAGAAAATTAGATATCTCTGCTAATAGTTGAAGACAAAATAAAGGAGCGTAAACGAAAAAGAAGGAAGCACACATAAATGAGACCGTACAAAGATAAAGGACAATGATGTTGCTGATGATGTTAACCTGGACTACCAACCTTTACAATTCTTCCCTAATTTTTAAGTACTTAATAATGTCTTATAGAACGTCTCGGTGTTTCTGATTGATTCGTTAGTTACTGTTATACATTGTCTGCCTGATGCATTGCCTACAAATTTATACTTTTGCAGTGCTGCACATGGGTGCTTCTTGCGGCAATATAGTTCTGACCTCCTTTACAAAACTTTTACTTTGGCTTTAACTATTTAAATACAAGAGACAGGACTTTCATATATCAGATGTGTAGTCCTTGGAAAGAAACCTTTCTGTTGCTACCAAAATGTAATTATCTAACTCTTGACTTCGACATTGGACTCACTTTTATAATTGATTGTTGCTATTTAAACACGGTCTCCACATCTTCAAACAACTGTTGTGTTTCTTGTGATCAACTGTGAAAAGATGTTCTAGATCCCTTTTTCAGTATTTTAATGCCCAGAGCTGAGAAAATGAGGTGCTGGAGTGGAAACAGGATCAGCACGAAATAATCAACAGCTCGTATTGGTGCACTGATCCTTACTGATCAACAGTTAGTACTGGTGCACTGATCCTTACTGATCAACAGTTCGTACTGGTGCACTGATCCTTACTGATCAACAATACGTACTGGTGCACTGATCCTTACTGATCAACAGTTCGTACTGGTGCACTGATCCTTACTGATCAACAGTTCGTATTGGTGCACTGATCCTTACTGATCAACAGTTAGTACTGGTGCACTGATCCTTACTGATCAACAGTTCGTACTGGTGCACTGATCCTTACTGATCAGCAGTTCGTATTGGTGCACTGATCCTTACTGATCAACAGTTCGTACCGGTGCAGATCCTTACTGACCAACAGTTCTTATTGATGCACTGATCCTTACTGATCAGAAGTTCGTATTGGTGCACTGATCCTTACTGATTAACAGTTCGTACTGGTGCACTGATCCTTACTGATCAACGGTTCGTATTGGTGCACTGATTCTTACTGATCAACGGTTCGTATTGGTGCACTGATCCTTACAGATCAACAGTTCGTATTGGTGCACTGATCCTTACTGATCAACAGTTCGTACTGGTGCACTGATCCTTACTGTTCAGCAGTTCGTATTGGTGCACTGATCCTTACTGATAAACAGTTCCTACTGGTGCACTGATCCTTACTGATCAGCATTTCCTACTGGTGCACTGATCCTTACTGATCAACAGTTCGTACTGGTGCAGATCCTTACTGATCAACAGTTCGTATTGGTGCACTGATCCTTACTGATCAGCAGTTGGTATTGATGCACTGATTCTTACTGATCAACAGTTCGTACTGGTGCACTGATCTTTACTGATCAACAGTTCGTACTGGTGCACTGATCCTTACTGATCAGCAGTTCGTACTGGTTCACTGATCCTCACTGATCAGGTATTTGCTGACTATATAGCCCTCAAATTGTGGTTGTTGTTTGGCCACATCCGTCAAAGGGAAGATCCAGGACTGGGCGAAATACAATACGATGAGGATACCTTCCTTGGCAAAATTCTTCAACTCATCACTGTATAGATCTTTAAACAGAAAGCATCAGAATAATTTAGTGCTTTTAGTTCACGTTTTCGGTCATTTGGTTTTAATACTGCTCTTGAAATATTTATATTATATGAGAATTCCAACCATTCGGCCACGACCGCCACTGAAGAGACATAAGTTGTCGAAATGCGCATCATCCGCATCTTATGCACAAAATTAGAAGGTATGTATGTTTTATATTTATTCCAATTCGAAATTAAAAGCTTTAGTTATATTATCATATACATTTAAGAAATGAAGGGATGTGTTATTTTATTTAGTAACAAGAAACACTCAATGTCCACTAATTATCGGCCGCTTGGCCTTATAAAGCGGAAACAAGACAAAACAAAATTATACTACTACTACTACTACTACTACTACTACTACTAATAATAATAATAATAATAATAATAATAATAATAATGTTAACCATAGTAACTTCACGCTATGGGTTAACATATGATGGATTATATTGTCAATATTTTAATGAAATATTGTTTAATATTTCAAATACATTATTATCATAAATTTTCCTGTTTGTGCGTATTGGAATAAAATCATGTTGTGCACACATTAAATGATAGTGAGTGAAAAAAATAAATGCGGAGAAGATAAAGCATGCTGCTTGTCATCTGTGTTAAAATTATTCATATGTTTAACCTTTCCTCAAAAAGGTTCAATACGCTATTGGCATAGCTTGCTGACTGTCATCCATGTATCTGTCATCAATATTCAAAATCATACAAAACATAACAAATACGAACTGAGTGTGTTATACATTTTTTTTCAAAAATACGTCAGTCCCTACTTGGGCCAAGCAAACAAAATTTAAAAACTTGATAAAAGATGGTTTTAAATGTTTCCTTGCATGCACTATTGTATCAGCGAGATAATTCGAGGTAAAATCAGGCAAAAGTAAAGGAGTGTAAGTAACCTCCTCAGGTCTGTCTTTCTTATCGATAACATTTTTGTGGTGTTTAGAGGAAAGGTTTTTCAACAAATTATCGGCATTCCAATGGGCACTAACTGTGCTCCGCTTCTGGCTGACATATTCCTTTACTCATACGAAGCTGAATTAATTCAGTCTTTGCTTTTAGCTACAGATATATAGATGACATGCTTTCAATTAATAATCCTTCGTTCGCGGATTACCTTAGCATCATCTATCCAAGTGAACTGGAAGTCAAAGAAACCACAGAAAGTAGTAATTCTACTTCGTATTTAGATATTATGTTGTCTTTCGACATTAATGGTCAATTGAACACCTCACTCTATGACAAACGTGACGATTTCAATTTCGCTATCACAAACTTTCCTTTCATAAGTAGCAACATTCCATCATCGCCCGCATACGGCGTATTCATATCTCAGTTAATACGTTCTTCCAGAGCATGTTCAAATTACAATGACTTTGTTCTGAGCGCTAGGCGACTTTCAGTTAAGCTGCTCAACCAGGGTTATATATGTGCTAGACTAGCAACGTCACTGAGGAAGTTCTACGGTCGTTACGAGACTCTTATTACTCCATATGATATCCCGTTATCCAGACTTTTAAATGATATTCTGGAATGAGACCGATTCCGATCATTTTACACAGATTTGACACCTTCTGTATTAGAAGGTTACCTACTTTGACTTCTCCATATATAAATACATATGGAATTTACACGATTTGACTTTTTCTACTGGGTATATGTGACGGGTGTTGCTAGCAAGCAGGAGATGCTCACTCTCCCCGGGCACATGATCACACTCCATCACAGGGGCTCACATATAGTCTTGAAGTAGACATATTTTGTTATTTTCCACTTGTTTTTCATTTTCACTGATTTTGTATGTCCTCTGGTCTCATGACTTTTAGACTTATGGTTTGGATTTATCCATCATCTTTACATTTACATACATACTTGTATCTATGACATTATTTCAAGTAGATACTTAGTCATACATGTAATGATGACATAGGGAAAACTCTATACATGTAGTTTATGTATAAAATAAAATACTATTAAGATATGTTCAAGTAAACTCACTACGACACTGAAAGCGCTATTATTCTCATGAATTTTTTCAACTCCTAGTCTAAATAAGCTATAATTTTGTATTTGCAATAGTTGCACTTATTTACATTTATGTTCCATATCCCCCGTAAATATAATAATCCAGTAGCATAGAATAGTCTCAAGAGAAAAATGGACTGGTTTTCACCCTTTCGAAACGATCGGTGTTCCATTTAGGCTGCCATCCCGGACCATTCGGTTCTCCGTCTTCAAAGTTGTATTTCTCAATACCAACTAACTGAAGAACGTCTTTTGTTCTGGCTATTGCTGGTTGTTCTCCGATAATCTCTATCTGGGGCAAGTTCTTTGTTAACGAGCAGTCCTTGGTGCCAGGAAACAGCCACACTCCTTGGGATGGCCAATGAGCAGTAGCCACCATCTCTTGATAAGCCCGAACCTTTAGTTCCACTTCCTGTTTAGAAGCCCAAATTGCCGGAGCCATGCATACAAACACGACGTAACGCCATCTGTCGTTATTTGGTCGTCCAACTTTGGGTGCTGCATTATCATGAACTGTACGGGAATCCCACAATACCATACCGCCTTTCGGAACAGGAACTCGTTTTTCGATACATCCTTTCTTTCTGTAGAAATCTTTAAGTTCATTACTGAGTACATAGAAATCTTCCCCAGCTGCTTTGGATTTAGCTGAAGGAAATGTTTCAAACATTTCCTTGTGGTATTTAAGTGACCCTTCCATTACTCTTAAGCAATGATCATCTTCTGTGGTTTCTTCTAAATACACTGCCCCCTGATAGACATGTAAACCATCCCGCAAGCTACCTTGGTCAATGTGGAACCAATTATCGCCTTCCTCATGAAAAGAGCATCGACCTGTAATATAAACGTCAAAACATATATACGTGTATTAATGTGGTGAACACACAAGATCGTAAATATTGTATTCATGTGTATTTTCTTTTACAGACGTCGTTCGTTGATTTGCGGAAGCTTTCGGAACTTTATGTGAAGACTTGGAAACTAACGGCACAGTGATGTCATGGAATTGATGCAAAAGTAGTAATTTGATGTTCATGTACGTCCGCTGTATGTTAAAGAAGTCCATACCTTATAGTACACAATATTGAATTTGAAATGTATCATTGTCTTTAAAAAGTCAATTATGCACACTAATCCATTTTCCTCCAATGTTTAACTATTTAGCTGAAAATCTAATTGTATTGACATCATTTAAGGTCGGATAATTGATGATGACGTCACAGGCATTACGATAGACAGTCAACTAAATGTCACATTCTTCACTGACTTACGGTTCGACATATTGATGTACATACTCTCAATTTACATCGATATTATTACAGTAAATCAAGAAAAATGGGGAGACCTTAAACCCGAGGAACATTCAAAACATCAACGTCATAACTATTTATCAAGACCTAAATAGCAATATAAATCTCCATAACAACAGTCTGAATAACATTAAATCATTTTCAGCTTTTGTTTTGGTCTTTTAAAATTTAAAATCTCTCGTTGTGTTTGGTGACAAGTTAAGTTTTCTTACACAGCCGATATCTTTTAAAACCTCTTGTCTATTAAGTACAATATATCTCATATCTAATACGTACCTTTCTCAGGAGGTTCTCCTATTGCTATTCCATCCATGCTACAAAGCAGTTTTTTCGTGTTCCATATCTGTTCGAACACGTGCTTGCTGGCAAGGCGAACACGCCATGTTGCGTCACAGTGTGCTACACGGTACTGCTGAATGAGGGATCTTCTCCAGTGTGGTGCTTGGTCCTTGAATTTCTCTATCCATGAGCTGTATTCTTTTATGTAATTATCACAGAGGCCGGGATCAAGGATGCCAGGTATGACCGTGTAACCTTTTGTTGTCAAATCTGCTATAACTATTTCCCTGTTTAAACGTCAAAAAGTAATTCTCGTAATATTCATATCTAATGAGACTCTCCTCATGTCACGTTATAGTTTTAGAAATCCGAATTCCAATGAATAGGGAAACAAGTTTCAACTAATGTGTAACGTTTATTTTGGATTAAAGAGGCATATCGCATGTTGATGGTTTTGGGGTTTTTTTTAATTATCGTGAATACTTGTATTATTCTTGCCATATAGGCAAAGAAACTGGAGCAAGATGGTGAGGGTTCCCCCACTTGATCCTTCCACCACCATATTGGAAATTATATAAAAAGGTTGTAATTATTATACACGTTTTCTTTAGAAAATGTATTTTAATATTCTATAATGTATTTTATGAGAGTGAATATAATAATGAGTATTATTATTTTGCTTCTCAAATTATTCCTGCATATGGTGCACAAATAAAGAAGGTATATATATTTTATATTTTAATTATATAAGAAAATTTAGTTAATTTTTTTAAATTCAGTTACAAGTCTCGGAAAACATTTGTTAATATAGGAGAGAATTAGTATCAAGTTTCTTATAATCTGATAATTTTAGTATGACTGTAGGTCTCTTCATCAACCATGGTGGTGAAGAAGATATTTCGAATTAATGCTGGCCTCTCACCATAAAAAGCCGAAATGTTTCGAAATTTTTTTTACAGGAGCGAGGTAGACATAGGTCAACCTCGCTCCTGTATGTTTTATGAATACTAAATGAACGTCTGACCCAAATGCTTTCGCTTACCATATAAAAGAAATGTCAAATCGACAGACTGTGACATTTAACTGGCGGCGACCTGCACGGACGGTCAGCATGGCTGTACAGAAGGTATGAAAACTTCTTTCCTCAATATGCACTTTACATAGATATTTAACATTTACAGCACTCAACGTATTCATTTACTTACACTTTAATACCTTTACAGCAATTTATTTATGTGCCTGTAATTTCAGTTTTGACTGATCTTATACAATAAGGATGCAAGTTTACATGTATAGTGTAAACATGCATATGTTATTGCATTTCATACCATGAACCACTGCAGATAGGAGACTAAACCGCTTCTTGCCTTATTCTTTAAACCCGTATTCCATATTCTACCCGGGTGGCATTCGCCCAAGTTCACTGCCCTCAAATTTACACTTTTTCCCTGCATCCCACCCCTTCCCTCATTTCTTCTCCTTCCCACCTAACCTCAAAAATACAATAAAATTCGAAATTAATATACAGCATTCCAAAGGACATTTTCTTGAATTCAAAGTGTTCGATTATAAATATTTTTACATTTACAGAGACAGAAATGATGGAGAGAAGAAAAAAGCTGTTTGTTCTTCAAACGGCATATGTTCTTTTTACCTAGTTTTTCCTTGGGAGGGGAGGGGGGGGGGGGTACGATAACAGTGATGGATGGGTAAGAAGCTCCGCAATGTTTTGTATAATTTTATGAATGGGGACCCATGTCAAGTCGAACAGTTACACACAAACAGCATTATTATTAATTCTAATTAATATAAATTAATATATGATTTTTAATTTATTTTCGTTCTCTTAACCCCTTTGCCTCCCCCTTCCGCTTTTGCACATGTCTAAGAGATCTTGGGCAAAAAAGCGTTCGGTCGTTCCGTCCGTCTCTTAGGCACTCCATTATTCTGCAGTGCCTAATAACTTTCAATAGAATGTTGTTACAGTTACCAAAATCCAACAGTAAGTATATCCCCTTAGCGTCATCATGTGACCTGGGGGTAGAACATTGACAGTTGTGCTTATCTCCAGCTGGGACATTCGTGTTTCAAAAATGCAGGTTGTTTAGCTAAAAATGTTACTAGTTCTTGGATTTGTATGAAAATCGTACTAGCTCGTAAATAACAATATACATTATCACAAAAGTGTCATATACTTTTATTTGAAGAAAAATGTTTGTACTTGAAATGAAACAAAATAAAATAAATAAAAATAATACCTTTGTGAATTCAGACGTCAGAAGAGTCCTATAACTTACAAATAACATCATTCAGTATGTACCCACTATGTAGGATCGTGAACAGAATCTTGTGTATAATTTTGAAGATTTCGTCTTCAATCTATACCATTTCCTGTTTGTATGTTACTTATTCGAACACTCCAAAAGATGTGTCAACAAACGGATGTGTAAACTGGTGTGTAGTTTTTTTACAGTAAAGTATACATGTATAAATAATATCATGTTTTCCAAATGTGCGGTCTGTTGTGGAGTATTGGAATTTGGCTCTTGTAATTTGGAGAAAGGATAGTATTACCTGAATATCATAAGTTTTCAAATTACCTATATCTTACTGGTTTTTTTATATTTGCACGGAGAGGGTGAGTTCGTTACAAATACAACTGAACACACGATACTATTATGTACATTATGATATATGTCATACCTGGTCATATTATAATATCTGAATAACTAGAACATGTAATATAATTTGTTCGATCAACTTTAAAATTTTTTTTTATTTACGTTACGCGCGGTTGGTTAGGTGGCCTTTTCCTGGCAAATGCATACACTATTACAGTATCATGTGATCTTTTGTTATAACTAACTTTGTATTATTTATGTATGTTACTTTAAAAAAAAATGAAGAAACAAAAAAAAAAAAAAAAACAAGAGGCCCAAGTGGGCCTATATCGCTCACCTGAGTACCTAGATTATCAGTCATGCATGAAGGAAGAATTCATTTATTTTTGCATTAATGTGACTAAGTCAACACAGATGTTGAAAATATGTCAAATTTTATTTCAGGCTAGAATAAAAAACAACCCTTTTTTGCACATCCATTCAGGTGATTTTGATATTAAGTATTTCCTTTGTCTCTGCAAGAAGTCATTCAGGGCAACAAGTTAGTCATTTTCTTTAGGTGGGACCTTTTGTTGACTGATTTCAAGTCTGGGTCATGAACAACAATTGTTTCAAATATTGTCCAGATCTAACTTAAAATTGCCTAATTTCATATGTTGAGTGTTGAGAAACATCTAAAAACTTATTTAGATGTGTAAAGAAATGAAAAAAAAATTTTGACCACAGCTGGATTTGAACCGCTACTCTCCATATTTCAATTACCAAGTGGTATATGTACTATTGTGAGAACTGCTTTTTAGACATGGTGGCATTATCTGTTAACCAATTTGGATGAAATTTACCAAATTGATAGAGGACTTTTAGTACTTCATGTATTCCATGTTTCATTAAAATCTTTCATGTGGTATAACAGCAGAAGTGAAAAATGTGATTGAATTGTTCCTATACACCCTCATTTGGAAGTCTTAAAAAATTCATAGAAAATCCAAAAATTGAGATATTGACAAAATTCTTTCAAAGTAACAATCCGTACCATAATTATGATCACAATAGTCCATAAGAAATCATCATTATCAATTAACTAGGAAATATGACACTTTTTTCTGCATTGAATCACCAAGTCCAAAGAAATGTCGAAAAAAATTCTAAAATTTGATTTTGGAAGGGAACCAAAATGACAAAACATCTTCACTCATCCCTCTAGATCATTTCTATGCATTCTGTTTGTCTCTGTATACAGCCCGTATGAAAAAGAATATTGTTAAACGAGGGAACTCTTTTGTGACCTACTCTTGACTATGGTGACGCCACCTGTAAAAGGTCTGGACGAAAACAACAGAATTTGAAGAGGATCATAAGTGACTTATTTCTACCAAGATTTATTAAAATCCTTCAAACAGTTTTGTAGAAAAAGTTGAAAATGTGAAAAATGGCCAAAACACCCCCCCTTTTTTTTTTGGAAGTCTTAAACGTAAAATTCCTAATTTCATATGTTGAGTGTTTAGAAACATCTAAAAACTTATTTAGATGTGTAAAAAAAAAAAAAATTTTTTTGACCACAGCTGGATTTGAACTGCTACTCTCCATATTTCAATTACCAAGTGGTATATGTACCATTGTGAGACCTACTTTTAGACATGGTGGCATTATCTGTTAACCAATTTGGATGATCCGCACAAAAAACAAAACCTTTGAAAAGGACTATGAGTACTTGCATCCTACCCAGTTTTATCACAATCCTTCAAGTTGTTCTGTAGATCAAGTTGAAGATATGAAAAATTGTCCCCCCCCCTTTTCTTGGAAGTCTTAAAAAATTCATAAAAAATTCAAAAATCGAGATATTGAAAAATTCCTTCGCACCAGCATTCCTTACCATAGAAATGATTAAATGAAACCAAATGAATGCATCAATGTTTACTAAAAGAAAATAATAACTCTTTAATGCATTAAAATAACAAAGTCCAAAATAAAAATGAAAAAACGTCAAAAATTTGATTTCGGAATGGAACCAAAAATATCAACACTTCTTCCCATATGCCTCTAAATCATTCCTATGCATTCGGTTTGTCGCTGTATGCACCCGATCTGAATAAGAACTTTGTCAAAGGAGGGTACCCTCTGTGACCTACTTTTGTCTGTGGTGGTGCCACCTGTTTATGGATCCTGACAAAGATGACCACATTTGTCGGGGACCTTGAGTATTTGATGCATGCCAAGTTTCATTGAATTCCAGCAAGTGGTTCCGAAGAAAAAGTTCAAACTGTGAAAAGTTTACACCAATTATCCCACCCCCCTTTTTCTTGAAAGTCTTAAAAAATTCATAAAAAATCCAAAACATAAAATATTGAAAAATTTTCTTCGCAGTAGTATTTCTTACCATCAAAATGATCAAATTAAACCAAATTAATGCATCAATGTTTACTAAAAGAAAAAAATACCTCTTTTCTGCATTAAAACTACCAAGTACAAAAAAACGTCAAAAATTTGATTTCGGAACGGAACCAAAAATAACAACACTTCTTCACACATCCCTCTAGATCATTCCTATGCATTCGGTTTGTCTCTGTATGCCCCCGGTCTGAAGAAGAAGTTTGTCAAAGGAGGGTACCCTCTTTGACCTACTTTTGCCTGTGGTGGCGCCACCTGTTGATGAATCCGGACGAAAAACAACAACACTTGTAGGGGACCATGAGTACTACATGCTTATCAAGTTTCATCAAATTCTGTTCAGTGGTTCTGGAGAAGAAGTCGAAAATGTGAAAAGTTAACGACGGACGACGGAGGACAGACGACGGACGGACGACGGACGACGGACGGTGATTGATCACAATAGCTCACTTGAGCCTTTGGCTCAGGTGAGCTAAAAAAGGAAACATATAGAGATAATTACTTGTACTTCTGTTTGTGACGCCATGTTGCCTTTGTCGTCTCTTCGATGAAATGTCACGGTTGCATGACTACGCCTGTTTCTTTTATTCCTTGAGAGAAAACTCTGTTCGAGCATTTGGGTCAGACGTTCATTTAATATTCATAAAACATACTGGAGTGAGGTTGACCTAGGTCTACTTCGCTCCCGTTAAAAAAAATTTCGAAACACCTCGGCTTTTTATGGTGAGAGGCCAGCTTTAAGGTATATCAGATAGCGTGATGCCAGCCTCTTCGATAAGTGGTTTAACAGGTAAGCCTATAATTTTAATGTTATTTGGTTTATTAAGATATTGTATTTCATATTTCGGCTTAAAGACTCAATTAAGTGCAGGATTTGATGGGTTTGCATACAGTTTAATGATATATTGTAATGATAATTTAACTCTTCTTTCACTCAAAGATGGTTCATTTGCTTCCGAGTATAAACTTTGTACAGGAAGACTTAATCTCAAGCCTTGATGATGTATGGTGTCCAGAAGCCATAAATAGGACTTTCTGGCCGAACCATAAACAATGCAACCAAATCCTGTGCTAAGCTGTTTATTTTAATACTAAAAAGAGTAACCGACAATATATTTCTTTGAGGAACTCCGATCAAAAGAATCAGAAATATGAGAGCCAACTCGAACATTAAAATGTCTATCTTTGAGAAAATTTGAAATAAATATTGGCAAACTGCCTCTAAAACCCATATCATATAAATCCTTTAAAATACCATATTTCTGGGTAGTATCATACACTTTCTCCAAATCTAAAAATATGGAGACGACATGTTCCTTATTGACCAAGGCACCACGTATATAAGTTTCAAGGCGAACAAGGTGATCCATGGTGCTCCTCTGCTTCCTGAAACCACACTGAATATCAGTGAGAAAATTGTTGTGTTCCAGGAAACAGACAAGACCTTCGTTGATCATTCTTTCTAAAGTTTTACAAACGCATCTCGTTAACGATATCGGGCGATAATGAAAAGGATCAGTATGCTATTTTCCAGGTTTTGAAATAGGAATTACAGTAGATTTTCTCCACACCCTCGGGGTCTCAAAATCATGCAAAACCCTCAGCAAGCCTCGGGTTTTACTTGATTTTGAGACCCCTCGGGTTTAGCTGATGTATCTTTCATAGCAGCCTATGTAATGTAATGTAATGTAATGTAATGTTTATTGGCTTTTAGCCTAATGGCTCATCAGCATATGGTATATAATACAATATATATAATATATATATATAATTATACAATATGTACATAGTGAGTAGTACATTATAATGTAAAATGTAAAACTATAAAAGAGTCTTATAATACATATATACGTATTATGTCAAATCAAGTATAGTCAAAAAGTCTGTGTCCTTAAGATGGGATTCCTGTAAATAAAAAATTGCCGGTGAATACTGCCGATCAAGAGGGTGTAATTCATTGATATTAACTTTTAAACTTCTACAGTTCCACTGAATAATAGAATCACGACGGTTCATGGTATTTTTAATCTCGCAAGAGAAGGCTTGCGACCATTTGTCTGAGGGGATTTACTGCGCTCCCTAGCACTTGATGAAATAGGTACCTCATCTGCAGAAATACTGCAGGAATTTTTGTCTTTTGAAGAAGATGAGGATAGCGAATTCTCTATTTCTACTTCAATTACGTCGTATTTGTTCCTTGTTATCACATCGGAACTAGACGATTTGCTCGAGGAAACAGGTTTAGATAAATGTGTAACTTGTTTTTTACTGTCGTTTGTTTAGAAGTTGAAGATTTATTTGAAATCACCACGTTATGTGAAGATGATGTCTGAGAAGATGATGTTGACACCGATATTGACGTCGGCGAAAAACAAGAAGAACAGAGTTCTGTGTTAACTCCCGAAGTAACAGTTTGACATGCTACAGACACGCTTTGTTTTTAGAGACTACAAATGCGTAATCATTTCTAGCAACTGGGCGTACGTGAGTACTATTTTATACGTTTCTGGCTTCTGAAAACGAAACGCCTCTTTCAACTTTAATGTTACTAATGTCTTATTCTTTGTGATAAACCAGGCATTCTTTCGACGATGCATGATGGTTACCTTTGCAATTTGCACACTTTACGTCTGCACAGCAAGGTCCAGAAAAAGCAAAATGATCATCATACTCGTCAATACTATTGTCAACGTGTCCACATCAATCTTATTCCTTACGACCTCTACAATTACGTTGCCCATGGCCAAACTGTTGACAGGTCAAACAACGAAAAGCTGAAGGGTAATACAATTCCATCTTGGCTTTGACATATCCTAATTTAATAAAGGATTAAACCATTGGAGTGCTAAACCTCAAAACAGAAGTTCGAGATTTTATTTCTTTTCCATCTTTCTTTAAAATGAAACGTTTAACACTGATTACCTTTTGACTTTTTAGTTCGTTCAAAATGACACCACCAGCTAAAAGTGCCAATCTCTGTCTCTCAAAATTCCATGACAGGTATTGAGAGGATTGTGTGGAATTACACGCACAGCGATATCTCCGATGTGATCATAGGTCAACAAATTGAGACTTTGTTCCTTTTTTGCACATTCTACAATCAAGTTACCGTTTGGCTGTTATATTTTTAACTGTTCCAGCGATAGATTGGACGGTTTTATCCACAAGAAATGAAGAAGCTTTTGTCAAGCATTATCTTCTGATGTTATGACCAAACATTTGTTCCAGTCGTCGTCTGGCTCAGAAATGTCAACACATTCTGCTACACGCTTTCGTTTACTAAGAGTTTGGCGGTTTGTAAGTTGGAAATCCATAAGAATATAATAGAATTCATTCTCACAACACCCCCCCCCCCTTCAGGGAGTGTCTACAAGGACCACGCAGTACACTTGGGTCTCCATCAGCAATGCACCAGAGTGATTGTGAGAGTAACTACTCCACAAAGAAAAGAAATACATTTAACTGCCAAAAAAAGCTCACTCGGAAACCAGTCGAGAAAACGTTTATGTACAGTCAAACATATGCAAATACTCTTCATCTATAATCGATTGGCCCATAAGCCACCGCCTTCTCAAATATGACTAAATTACGTATTATATGTAAAGTAATTTTCACTGATATTTAAGACGTGAATATTATAAGACGTGAATAGTAGTGACACATGATGAGGGCTCGGCATGACAGCCGGTTGATCAGGATCGGGCCCATCCAACCGCCCGTCTAACTGACGTAAGGGCCGAAGTGGGGAGTTAGACACAAACAAATCGCAGCTTGAAAATGCCCTCAGCCACCAGGATCCCGTCCTCCAGCGACACGTGTCGCATCCAACGGCAAACAGGATGCCTCATTTGGTGTATAACCTCGTCCAGCAATAGGGTGCTTGGGAATCTTTAATAAGAATCCCCCGGGAGCCTCATTTAGTCGCCTCATACTACACGCAAGAGGTGCGGAGGTCCTATTCTTATCACCCCGGGGCCCCCTAGGGGGACAATTGTTAACCCAAACTGCAGATCGGTAATTGTTTTATTGTGTTAGATAAATTTGAAGAAGTAATTTTTGGGTGCTTAAAGGAGAATATGTCTATTATTATTTGTGAGGGATGGGATATCGTTTTTATAAATTGGTGTTACATTTAGGAATTTCCATTATAGGGTTGGGAATTTGCCAGTGCATAAATTGAGATTAAGCAAACTGCAAAGTGGAAGGCATAGTTCATTTACAGCAGACTGAGGCTAAATGGGGGTCAAGTGGTCAGGACCTGTCGCTTTTTAGGTTATTCAACAAATGTAAGACACCTTTGATACCAGTTTTGTAATGATTATTTGATCTATTGGTGGGCGTTGAGAAGCTCAAATATCGGGTTAAATTTTTTGCAATCGTTAACCACTTGTTAAGATGTGAAATATTCATTTTAAAATATTGGCTTTTTTCGGGATCGGTGTTTATAATCGGTTATTATGAATAAGCAGCGGGATTTCACTTTGACATGATTTTTTGGCAAATTTCCACCAACTTTTTCTATCAGTATTATCATTTTCAGTCTACACTACAAAGTTCTTTACGATAACCATTTAAATAACATATTCGGTATAACCAGATTTTGTGCTTATATGATTGGGGAAATTGTTTGTCTATGTTAATGAATGCTTATATAGGACTGTGATTGTAAACCCCGTCGGGTGTTTGCATATTACGTTGTTGTCTAATCTGGAAATGCGCATGTGCGACATGATTATGCTGCATGCTGGAAAAACATAGCCTCCAAAAAGTAGTTGCTTTACTTTACGAAGTCAGGCAGTACAAGTTTTTTATTGTCCATGACATCGATATTTCTAATGCGCTTAAAAGGAAAAGGAATAAAGAAGAATGCCCTTGCTTTCAAAGGCAATGCTCATTACTAAATTAATGTTACAGTTGAGCGTTCCAAACGAATAGTATTTACCGTACTTTCAAACGCAGAAAGGAGTATATGAGGAGAAATTTTTTTAATAGGATAGACATTATGAATTGGGGGTGTTTTCTGAAGTGAATGCATATAAATGGTAAATAAATCTTACATACAATGTATTCTAAAAATAAAAAAATTACTTTGAAATACTTATTTTAAATAAATTAGTGGATGCCACTTAAAAATGTATAAATATGAAGGATAATCATATTTTGTAAATCAACATTCATGTAACCTTTCCCACGGCAGCAGTGGTATAATCAAACAGAATTTTCCCGCGTAATATTAATTAGATGTTCGTACTTTTAAGCGTATCACTGGCGGATCCAGAGGGGGGGGGGTCGAGGGGGTCCCCCCTTTGAGATTCCTATAAATGACCTTCCAGAGAGAGAGAGAGGGAAGGAATCCACGCATTATAAACAATAGTATAATATTTGTGTTATGCCGTCACTCAGAGCGCCGGTGCATGCTGTCTACGTATATACAGCTGCTCGCCGGATAAGGTTTGTCGTTTTAACGGTTTAGAACTGTCAAATTTTATTAATTGCTCTGTGAGTTGCAGTGCAACATAGCTCCCGATCAATGAGGCAAGTTTACACATGGTGAGTGGCCATGCTTTGCAATTATGTAACCGTAAAATATATGCATATAAAATAAAATAAAAGTGAATGAAAATGTTAAGTTTAACTTTTATACCCCTTGATGCTACATATTCAGGGGGCAAATCAAATGGTCGCTTTTTTATGGGAGCAGACTCATTGAGTGGACAAAGAGTCGCTTCGATAAGTTATATTTCTTTTTTTTCTGTTTTGTAAATGAGAAATTTCTATTCAAACCATGCCTATTCTTTAATGATATTGATAAAGATCCAATTGCCTTAAAACTTGAAACATGACAACCTCCCTATAAAGCGTGATGCGTCGACAAATGAAATAATTCGCCCGAATTTCCTCTAAACTTTATGAACTTTTATGAACAACGCCTCAATTTGTTTATGCATATTGTACAATCTAATTACTTATTTGAGTGTAGAAATGAGATTAAAATTGGTAAATCTAGACTTAAAATGTACAAACGAAGTATTTTTCGAATTTTGTAGGACTAAGACGATAAAGTTAGGAGTAGGAACGGTTAGGTAAATATTTATAGGAGTTTTTTTATTCATGGCACTAAAATGTTACTGCGCCCTCTTCATATCTTGTGTGTGGATATGACCTTTTCTTTACAGTGTTTCGTCGTATTAAATGTTACGTACAGAGGGTAATATTATGTAAGCTTGTATGTTTTGGACATTCGTGGCGGTGTGGCTAGTTAAACAGGAGACGTTCACTCCCCCAACAGAACCTTTATAAAACATTTTAGAGCACGACTCGGTGCTCCAAAGTGACTATGTGCTCGAACTCGAAGTTTATCGAGGTTATAGAATATCTGGAGCATGACAGCGTGCTCCAATCTCGAGTATGTTCTCAAAAATTTCAAAATCGGATAGGCCCATATTCAGAACCGTGCTTGTATGCACTCACAGGAATCGGGATCGAAAGCGTAAAGATTATAGCCTCACCTGTACTCAAACTCAAGAGTGAGTAGGGGTTTGGAGTTTGAATACAGGCTTAGAATCGAACACGCGTAAAAGTTTTTTTTAGGTCGGGTGCTGGTCTCACCTCTAAATTTCAGGGACCCATGCACGATCACTGTGGTACATTGTTGTGAGTGCCACAGATACATGACTTTATTCACTTTCGTATTACGTTTTGAACATTTGCAGTTAAAATGTCAGTAATCTTAATGTATTGTTAATTATAACTCTAGATACTATTGACCCAAAAGTTTTAAGCAGTATCCCAAGCTGTAAAAAGACAAAACCGTATAGGGATTATATCGCAATACGAATTTTGAGCAAATGCATCGCAATATGCCATACGATATGCCGATGCACGCTTACGCAATAATTTCAAACATACACGTTTAAAGTACATGTACATGTTCTAATAAAGCGATATGTAAAGCTATGTGTGATTAGGATGCTTCCCACATTTTTGGGTTTAACCGTTCTTGCTCCTAGAATTTGTGGATTAATGTCAACTAAAAGTAGCATTATAGATAATTACATGCATTATACGTACTTTCTTTTTATGTGTTGTTGATTGATGAAGTGCATTAAAGTCATTTCTAACATATGAAATATTCAAATAATGTATAAGAAATAATACTCAACAACATATTATGTCACTCAATACCCGACTGGGTAAAAACAGTACAGTTGTCGACGGATCACGTCTTTTTGAATTTGCTGTATGTAATGAGGTAGAGAGTGTTCGAAAGACAAATTAAATAGCCTTAAAATGAAACCATTTATATGTTATATTGTAACTTAAATACTCGAAAATTTTAATTATTGTATAAAAAACTCGGCATTCTCTCATAATTTTTGGCTTAGTAACGGACTGCTCCTATAAAAAACGACTACTTGATTCGCCCCTCCCCCCGATATTGAGGTTCTTCTTTACGTTTAAAGTGAGCGGATGTACCTAAGGCTAAAATAAAGCAATGTTGATTTTGCGGGAAAATGCCGACACCCCCCCCCCTTTTTAAAAATTTCTAGATCCGCCCATGCGTATGTACATTATCTGGCTATAGAAAGTCTCGAAAAGTTCCGGGTAAATGAAGGCTGAGTATCAAGGATTTTTAGCAGTTTAATTGGTGGAGCAATTATAGTTTTTAACATTCTTTGTACTTATGCAAACTTCCCCAGCGATTATTTGCGCACAAGAGGCCTGGACGGGGAGTTTGTGTTCTTTAGGTGTTGGAATGGTGGAGCAAGTACTGCGTAGTTTGTATGATTTCTTCCATGTCTCACTGTACTTAGGGTGTTCGAAATGTCTAAACGGTGACATCCCGACGAATATGGTCAGCTTTCCCAACCCAAGTCTAAACATAAATAAACATTAGAAAGGAGGTAATAACTATTACTTAGACAACAACCTAGCTAACATCATACAAAAGGGTCTTCATTTTAAATTGACCCACAAGTACCATTTTCCTCGCTATTAAAAATGCTACAGGGTTTGTACTCTAAGCTAAAAAGCTAAAGTTTGTAATGAATATCGTTGGTTAAAAAGTGTTCACTTACTTCCTTTTTCTAAAAGTTTGGTCGTTAACAAAACTTAGATTGAGAAGCAGAAAAAAAAAAATGTGTGGGTACGTTTATAATTTGATGGAGATTAAATGAATTGAGTATATCTGTTATTTCGTGAGCAAGTTAGTTGCAATTAAAGTCCCTAGTTATAATAATGTGGTCATGTTTAGAGGAGTGAACATTTTCAATAGATTTGATTAAATCTCATATCTCGGGTAACGAGCTAGGTGGACTGTAAAATGTACTAAATAATAAAATCCGCTTGTTTACGATAATTTCAAGCAATACGCTTTCACAATTGTCGGTCTTAAGATGACCTCGGCGATATGATGATGCTTACAATGTGATTTATTATAGACTTCAAATGCCACCTCCAATTGGATTTGGTCTGATATATTCGAATGGCATGCTGATCAGGACAGATAGTGGAATTCAACCAAGTTTCAGTGAAGCTGAGAATGTGAGTCGTGTAGTTCTGTATGCAACATCTCTAATTTAGGAATTACGCTGTAATTCAGATTCATTATTAATTATTTATTTTTAACTGGCAGGAAATAAGATATATCATCGCTTTCTTAAGAACATTTGTTTTGCCTCTCCCCCATTTGTAATTTGTTTACTAAGTACCTTTATCACGGAAACCTCTTTATCTTCTTTACAAAGCGAAGTTTTGAATCTATCGATGTGTGATATAGAAATTACTATTTTACAGTGAATTGAATTGGTTCACGACGACAGGTGTAAAGGCAATTCAGATTTGGTCCAGAAACTATTTTAATAATCTATGCTCTGTGAATTTTAAATAAGCTTGTGTTTGATGGGTATCGTAGAGTACCAGAACTGCAAGTATAATTTTGAGAAAACTGATATCTAATGACACTCGCTGTGATCAGATATCATCATTTATGGAGTTGAAAATGATAATGTTGTGTTTGTATCAATTTTCAAAATTATGCAATCAAAATAGATACATGTTCAGGGCAGATTAGATTTTTAAGAAAAGTGGAAACTTCCAACCGCCAAATTAGACAAAGGAAACGATGGGATTCCACCTTTGAGATAGTTAAGAATGATATGTTTGCCTAAAATATCGAACAAAAAAGTGGTAGTGTAATACCTGTGATATTCCCCCTGTAGTTATGCCAATATGCAGTGTTTTAAATTGTAACGAGCTAAGAATGTTAGGTGCGAAATTCAAACATCTCACCCATATTGTATGATAACACTACACTTCCTGCTCTGAGATGACGATTATTTTCGAACCAGCTCAAATGAATGTTTTGTGTGCTTTGAAATTAAATGCAGGTAAGCAAACGTTATTACAGAACGCATTTGTGGGCATCTCATGAAAAAAAGTCTCTTACCTTTGATAGAGAAAGCGCCCACACAAAACAATATCTTACCTATCAAATGCATCCATAGTGTATCGGTTATATATGTTAAATGTGGTATTCACTCTATAAATAAGTTTTGTACACCAATGAGGTCAAGGTGAATACGTATGACTAAATTATCATGAAGAACTATTGAAAAGGGGAATTTAAATATCATTATTCAAGTAAACAACTTGAAATGTAAGAATGTCACCACATTCAGTATACACTGCAGTATGAGGTATGATAAACATATACTTTGTTACAATAAGTATAAAATTCAAAATCAAAACATGATTCAGTCATATTGAAAATTTTGTAGAAAGAGTAGTATTTCAAACCTTTTGATCACGGAATTTGAAGAGTTAGTTAAACTGTATCATGGAGGAAACCGAACTTAGAGCAGTGATTATGCATCTATGTAAGAATGGGATATCTCCCATTTTATATTTATAAGAACTTCATGAAAAAAACTTTGGAAGGCCCCTATCGTCTTATAGCACTGTTTTACTGTTTAAAAATAATGGCACTTAAATTCATAAGAGGAAAAGAAGGCATTGAATATGATGCACGATCTGAACGTCCCACGGAGGCTAACTCCGACGAAAGCGTTGATGTTGTGCACATTCTTATCATGTATGAGAGAAGGCGGCACCTCCAAGATATAGACAGAGAAGTTGGCATAAGATATGGGGCTGTTCAATTATTTTAATCTCAGGCATGTCTAAGGTATCAGCGAGATGAGTCCTTATAATGTTGACTGAAGAGTAAAACAGAAACAGGTATGATGTTTGTTGGCATATTTTGTCACGCTACGAGGATGATCCTTGGGATTTTACTGATAGAATTGTCAGGATGAAACTTGGGCTCATCCTTTTGATCCTTAATCTTGAAACAAGACATGCAACATATTCACCTTGACTCACCCCCTCATAAATAATTGATTTTACTCAGCTGGGAAAATCATGACTTCCATCTTTTGGTAAAATCATGGTATAGTCATGATTGATTTTCTTGAGGAAGGCACCACCATATATGGTGCATATTATGCAAAAAAGTTAAAGAGGCTATGTCAGGAAACCGAGAAAGGGAAGAGGAAAGCTTACCAGAGGTGTTTTTCTATCCTGGGTATTCCGAAGTATATGGGATCAAGAATTTTTATTATGCCTCATATACTGGGGTTTACTGTAAGACGTGTACGTCATGTGATTTATGACATTTAGAATACATCAATTTAACCTAGCACTTCAATAGTTCATTGTTGTTTAGTCTTAGTGTGTAATGTTTGAATGCAACACGTTATTGTTTCGGACGATAGAAATGTACGGGTCTGGAATCGTAATTTTTTATTTTTCCTCCACCATCTTGTGATTCCCGCAGACAATAAGCTACAGAAGAACCTTTACCACTCAACAGTTTAAGAATGTTAAATCGTTATACATATACATAAGTTCCCGTTATTATTATTAATTTTCTTATTGTACATGTTAGAACTGAAATGTTGCACCAGATTCATGATCGCAGTTAGCATCAGTGATTTACATTATGTCATCGCTTGATTTTGTACTATTGATATGCGCTCCTTGTACACTGGACGCGAGTAACAATGATGCTGGTTGCAGACAATCTGTTTGTAATGGTTCGTATAGTTAAATGGTTGTTAAAATGTTACTATAAAAGAAAAATAAAAAAAGTTACGGGTTCCTATGTATTTATCTTCACAGAATCCAAACATCTTTGTTATATATCTAAAGTACCGTCATGGTTTGAACTTTTACATGGCAGTAATTATTTCTTAAAGTGGCCAAACACAATTTGAAAATGTAATATAAATTAAATAATACACTGGCAATTCTTTATATTTAATTTTCTTTTATTTATTTATTCGTTTATTTGGTTTTGTTTGTGTCTTTGTTTTTTATTATCATTTCTTACAATACAAACGAAGCTGGTTTGTGACACTTCCCCATCTCTCTGCTACTGTTCCCGGGCAGTAAAATAATTTCGTATTTCACAGAACTGATTCTTAAAGCCTTGTCCCATACTATAGAATTTTGATTAGTTAAACCACATAATCCTTGCTTATGTTGTAATCTGTACATGGCTTACACATTTAACAATAATTGCCGTCAACAAATGTCTCGGTACACACCAAGTGTGTCGCTTCAGTATATTTAAATGGTAAAGGTTGAACCCAGTCAGCATTGACCTACTAGTAAGTAAGGGTTTGATGAATGAAAACTAAACATAAACAACAGTGCAATTGCACAGATTTAAGAAAGAAATTAAAGACTATCGTTTTACTAAAAAGCATGAAAAAAAACACACACACACACATTTGTACCTTTTATAGATTGACAATCAAAAACTTACAATATATACCTTTTAATTTTATGCACCATATGCGCATGCAAGCTAGTAAGGCAACTGCGATGTTTTTTCCAATGTTTGCAGTGGCTGTCCCGCAACCAAACACTATTCCTAATAACGGCGAAAGAAAACATACATGTACATGTAGATTATTGTTCTGAAATCACCGTTTCTTTTATTCATAAAACTATGACAAACAACACGGGTCTCCAGAACGAAACAAAAGACGTGTATTTAGAAAATTGGAGTTGATCGAGAAGTACTTCATAACTTCTATCAGCTGGGCGGCTGTGTAACTGTTTAGGTTTTAAAAATCCTCCTTGGAATTACGATTTTGTCATACAAAAAGGCCATCCAGTGGGTTGAAATTATGAAAATAATATATTTATATATAAATATAAGGATTGTTTTTTCTTCTCTCTTTTTCCAAGGCAATTGCTTGCAGGCGGTCTTGGAAAAAAACTGTACAAATATATATATATATATATATATATATATATATATATATATATATATATATATATATATATATATATATATATATATATGAAAAAAGCACAAAGTATAGGGTAAACCATATCTCATAGTCCATTGAATGAAGAGGACAATATCGTGTTTAGTGTCATATTCAGACAAATGCGAACTCCAATAAAATCGAGGTAAGACCAGGTGCCCGGGAGGAGGAAGCGTCCCCTGGTTGCATGCAATACCCGTAGCAAAATCCTGCAACAATATTTCAAGTAAGGAGGTAAATACATAAATATACACGCATGAACATACAAAAGAGACAGGAACACGAAGTCAAATTTTCCCATTCAAGGCAAGAAATGC
This sequence comes from Pteria penguin, assembly GCA_035048485.1. NCBI lineage: Eukaryota > Metazoa > Mollusca > Bivalvia > Pterioida > Pteriidae > Pteria > Pteria penguin. The sequence continues at coordinate 57,956,326 of CM068582.1, read as the reverse complement.
TGCCTGCCTGACATGTGAACTATGTACAATGTGTATGAGCTCTGAAGATCAGTCTGCAGTCATAAATATTTTCTTTAATTGTAATAATATATTAGAGAAAAAAAGGTATGACATACTCAAAGGTAATGCATATGCAATTGACAAGTATTTCAAGTAGCAGTGTAATAAAGCAAAACAAAGGTATATTATAGGATTTATGCAGTGATGATATTTAGATATTACATTCACATGTAAGAATGAGCACATTGTATTGTAATTAAACATTTATAAGAGTTTAAGTTAAAAACATGTTTTTCCAAGTGTGCCATCGCTTATTAAATCCATCTTCACCTTAATTTCTAACATACGTGTTATTTTCAGTATCATATAGTAATTCAGCAAGTATCTTTTAAAACTACAGAAAGTTATAGTGGCACTTTGTCTTGAATCTAGATAAATGAAATATTATTGGAGAATATCAATTAAGTTTAATGTGGTACAATTATATTGATGAACTCCAAATATTATGTTGAATGGTGATAACAAAACATTCAAATTTATTTTAAGTCTTATTCAGTTGTCCAATACGGTCCACACAGCTCTTACTTAATTACGATGGACAAATAAATGAACAATAGTCTCTGTTTCTGTATTACATACCTTGCATAAAGGGGAATTTTTAGTTTTAATGATATTTAACAGCTCATTTGTATCCAATATTCTATGAATTATTCTGACCCAAAACCAACTTAGTTTAGTATCTTTTGTTATTTTAAAGAGATTTAAAATGTTAATTTCCAAAAGTCAGAGGTATATTTACTGGATTTAAAGTAGGGTCATTTACCCACTTTATTTCACATTGTGGTTTTCTTGTATATAGATTTCATAAAATTTTCTTGTCCTTGCAGCCTTTTGCACAAGCCAAGATGATCTTTAAATATGAGGGCAAGCAAGGTAAATTATTTAAGTTGAGTTATCATTAGGGATTGGCCACACTTTCACTAAATATTTAACCAAATTTAAATAGGTTGTAAAAGGTAAATTTACAGAAAATGGTCGCATAAATCTTGATGAGAGTATTTCACCATTATTTTATAAATTATATTATAAACATATTAATTCTAGTCTCTTACACTCCTCGCTCAAATGATTCTGAACGCCAGGAACAATGTTAACATGGTGTTTGACGAACTTTTTGAACCCGTAAAGTAGAATATCATTTTGAGGTATAAGTCAAAGACTGCTAAGAGAACTACCTTAACTTTATATTTTATTATCATTATATTGATAGAATGTTTCATAATACATTCTCTCTCATGACAGGAGTTTGGTGTAAAAATCTATGAATATAATAATTCATTCAGTAATAGAAGTATTTACCATCTTGACGATGTGCTTCGTTGACAAATCTTCAGAACCAAAAAGTTTGTGGATTTGAATTGCGACTTTGCCCCAAGGATCTCCACACGTTCATTGCAAACACATTATATGTCCAGAGATGTCTACTTGTAAAAGAAACAAGAAACCATACAGGGAATTTTGTTGCAAAATGGGGTCTTATGATGTACATCCACCATTGGAAAGGTCCCTCTAGATATATTAGGGCCATTTTAGCACTAAGAACAATAACTTCTACGTTTTAATGATGGTAGACCAGTTTACACAACGGGTTGAATGTATATCTTTCTCAACACAAACCGCAGAAGCTACAATTACGGTCAGTCATTTCTTCTCTTTGGTTTTCCCTTTCAAATATTAGACAGAGGCACTAGGTTTAAGAATAGCGCACTTACTCAAATAGTCATATAAATATCTCTAAGTATACATCTAATGGATACTGTGCGATATTTTGATGGTAGATTGTGAAATGAGTATATAACTCAGCTCGCTGGAGCACTGAGATCTAAAGTAAATCGAAATACGGGATTGGCAATTAAAATGTTAATGATGGGAAAAGAAGTTAAAGTGCCAGTTGTTTCTGTAGACCATGAAAGGCACATATTTGATTTTGTTACTCACATATAGTTACTTAGAGATCGTATCTGACACAGTTAATCCAGTCAAGCGATTATGAAACTCCAGCAAGAAGTAATAGGTAAGCAGCACCAGGAGTTCTTTGAACTCATGAAACCAAAGGAGGGAGTGGGTCGCTCGTGTTACGAATAAATATAGAACATATATACCTTATTCTTTAGTGCAGCATATGCGCATTTCGACAACTTATGTCTCTCCAGTGATGCTCGTTGCCAAGTGATTGGAATTCCCAAAATATATAAATATTTGAAGAGCAGTGTTGAAACCAAAATGACCAAAAAGTGAACCAAAGAATCCTTCTAAAGACAGAGCTATGCATGAGAGAGATACTCCTTAGATTTAGAGTGATTACTTAATTTGATGACTGAAAATTTGAAGTATATATGATAGTAATATATTCATATTTCAGATTAATTATAATAATTATCCAATGTATTTATGTAATTTTATTTGTATACTAATTAAAATAGTGCTATTCAAATCGGTGTTCGTATTTTTCTTTTAGTTTATTCCATATCTAAATCACTGTCCGTAAGGCATGTATGTCAGGTTGATATGCATTGGTCACTTTTTAGTGAGATAAGTTTCTTGTAATTTTATTGGTCAGTATACATGTATATTCCCGCCGTTTTACTGGTACTGACCAGGTATTCACGATTTAGACAAAGAACGCAATACAACACACATTGAAATCGATCATTGAATTCGATACACGCATATTATGCGATATCCACTATATCGACTTGACAGTAAGTTAGTTACTTTTCCCAACCTTGTTATAATAATAACATTTGTATTTCTAATAATGATACAATATCTCTAACATCTATCCTTTTAATTAATACCCATGCTTAATACATTTTGCATGTGTACGAATTTGAGCGCGTGGATGTTTCTGTATTTTTACGTATGAAAAAGGTTATATGAAAGCTTATACTAGTAAATATTTATTAAGATTTATTTATTTTATTCATCGGTAAACCATATATATTATCATCATTCATACTGTGTATGATTTTGAATGGACCCTGATCCATAATCAGGTATATTTTTGTATTTCATTAAACTTTTATTGAACAAATGTATTAATTGTTAATATTTTCATTTCTATCAATTGCATTATCATCAAATGATATACATTTATTATATTACTATATTTCCCATTGGTTTACGATATGTGAAGCATAATAGAAACTCTTAGATATCAGAAATTATCATAAAGGGAAATAACTTTTACATGTACTTAATACAATATTACCATATTCTTTACTTGATGTATATAATATATATATATATATATATATATATATATATATATATATATATATATATATATATATATATATATATATACGAACACTTGATGTATTTTAATATGTATGTTTATCATGGATATTTATTATTGTCATTATATTTCAGGGTTCAAAATTAACCTTCGTAAATATTACAAAATAAATCAAAAGGAACCCTGGATACAGGTGTTGTCATTATTTAAATAAACCCTGTTACAGAAATGGAGCCCACGTAGGGACTGGAGACAATTTGACACTAGTCTATGAGAGTACTCACCACCATAAACTCTATTGAAGCATGACATGCATTTGACATGATTCCGCGGAATGAAATCAGTGAACTGTGACTGCAGTGAACATAACATTAATTGTGATAACATGTGTAATATGTTTTTGTTTATTATTTGATTGTGATTGGATTAATGCCGGCTAGCGTTATTTTACGGTAAGGTATTATACCTTTTTCCTGATGTTATGTGGCTTTGACACTTTCTATACAGTGTTTGTTCACATTCATTTATATATACATTGTTGAATTATTATTGTTTCGTCTGTGTGTAAGGACATTCGCGGCCGGCGGGTGTGGCTAGCCAAACAGGGGACGCTCACTCCTCCCGGGCACCTGGTCTCACCTCTGAATTTCAGGGGTCCGTGAATGTCCACTGTGGTACATTGTTGTTAGTGCCATAGTCATGTGACACCAGTTACTTTCGTATTTTGCATTAATTCACCTTTATTGCACCATATTCATTATATTTTCTTTGTACTTTAGACTTGTGCACTAGCTATTTATGTGAATCGCACACTGTAAGAGCGCCTCGATTTCCAAATTTTTCTGGAGAAGCGAAATGTGAAACTTCTTTTCATGTATGGAAAAATGACGTAAAATGCGTTATTCGCGAGGGTTCGTGCGTGCACAGAAACTCAAATTTTACAAGCTATTAGATTATCATTGAAAGGAAAAGCCCGTCATTTGTTACTCACATTGCCCGAAAAAGCAACACCTAAACTTATACTTGAAAAGTTAGAGGGAGTGTTCGGTAACATATATCCAACAGAACAACTCATACATCAGTTGTATGCAGCGAAGCAAAATGAGAAGGAAAATGTAGCGGATTATAGTATTCGATTAGAGAACATGCTACAGACATGCAGAGAAAGAGGGGATATTAGTTCACATGCTCGAAATGATATGTTGCTCACGAAATTATGGACAGGGCTCGACAACATGAGTTTGAAGAACGCTAGTCGATACAAATATGATACTATTTTAGATTTTGATAAACTCCGCAGTGAACTTCGCAGCATAGAACTTGAATTAGTCCCTCAGGTTACAACATCAGTCAAGGAACAAGGGTCAAATGTTTTGCAGATAAATGATAGACGAAAGAAAATTAGACAGGCTAGACAAACGTATGGATAATTTGGAAAGGGAAATGACAACCAGTAACGGAACTACGGGTTACTCGAATGAGGGGTCCAACTACCATGGGTATCAAAGAGGCAGTAGGGGTCGGTACCAAGGTAAGCGAAGTGAATACCGTGGAAGTAGAGGATTCAATAATGGATAGAGAGGAGGATTGAATGGTGGATCGAGAGGAGGATTGAATGGTGGATCTAGAGGAGGATTCAGTAGTGGATTGAGAGGAGGATTCAATAGTGGATCGAGAGGACTATCATATCGTGGATCTTTTAATGGGTATCGAGGAGGATCCAGAACTGTATCAAGAAATGGGGACGTTGGAGATAGATCACACGATCATTTAAACTGACATTAGTTTCTAAAGAGGGGCAGCTATAATGATACAGAATGCCCTAAAAGAAAGAGAATGGCAATACATTAGATTGTTTTGTGAAAGATGGAATTGTTCCTCTGAACATTATCGATAAATACAGAAATGCAAAGGGAACAGATTTTGAATTTTTCTGGAGACCAGATTCTGGTTATTATCAATGGTATTTATGTAGTTTTAATGTTGATGGAATACAGTATAACAGCACAGAACAATATATGATGACACGAAAGGCATTGCTTATGGGAGATAAAAAGAAAGCTGCTGAAATTATGACCATTGATGAGCCTAGATTACAAAAAGCGGTTGGCCGAAAGGTAAAGAATTGGGATGAGCAACTTTGGAAGAAGAATCGTTATAATATAGTGAAGAAAGCAAATGAGGCGAAGTTCAGTCAAAATGAAAACCTAGCGAGAGAGTTGATAGATACTTTTCCAAAGCTGTTAGTAGAGGCAAGCCCTAATGACCAATTTGGGGAATCAGTCTCCGTGCCAATGACAAACGTGCACAAAGTCGCCATCTTTGGAAGGGAAATAATTTACTTGGTTATATTTTGACAGAGGTACGAGATGAGTTGGTGAAAGATGATGGATTTAACAAAGACTATAAACCAGTTTTTAATGAGGGTTCTGGTATCTTATCAACCACACCATCTGAAAATTCTGAAGTACAATGTGATCGCTGTGGACAAAAATGTCACATAGATACCTTATGTAGAGTCCGACTAGATCATTCAAAGAAGATTGTTTATGACTTTATACCTTCAAAGAGGAAATCAAGAAGATCGTCTAGGGTTTCTACATTAGTAGGTTCAGCCAATGAAGCTGATGTATGTATAGAAGGTATATCTGCTAAGGCTTTATTAGATACGGGTTCTGCTGTTTCCACAATCAATCATGAAATCTATCAGAAATATTTGAGTCATATATCTTTGCAGCCAGTGAAGAGCCTACTCATACTCGAGTGTGCTGATGAGTCCGAATTACCATACAAAGGAGTAATTGCATGCAAGTTACAGGTTGATACTATACATGAAAACCAACATGCCATGGAATGTTTGTTTCTAGTTGTAAACGACACCACTTACCATGCATCTGTCCCTATTTTGATTGGTACTAATATTTTATCTGTGTTTTTATTAGAGACCAAAGAGCAATTTGGAGTTAGATTTTTACAGAAAGCAAGATTACTAACTCCTTGGTATTTAGCATTTAGGTGCATGGCATTAAGTGAAAGGGAGTTAGCCCAGCGTTCTAACGTCTTAGCATTAGTTAGATCCGCAGAGGATAGAAGCATTATAATACCACCTAACAGCAGTGTCGTTTTTGATGGGTATATTTAATGATGAGATTCCGTACCATCCTGTTTGTGGAATGTTAGTACCAACTAAGGATTCACATATTCCAAATGACCTTGACATTGAACCTAGAGTAATAACTTATGATATTAGTAGGACAGATACGGTGCCTGTCAACATCAGTAACGTTACGATTCAGACTGTTACAGTACATCCTCACTCACTACTATGTGAAATCCAGCCAGTAAAAGTACAAAATTTTCCTGAACAGTCTTCATCAACACAAGAATTAAGTATATTGTCCAAAATTGATTTGCCACGAGATGAGTTAGATGAAGAGCAATTACGAAAAGTTGAGGGTTTAATTAATGAATTTGATGAATTATTTTCGAAGGGTGACACGGATATAGGATTTTGTCCTTTTACGGAACACAAGACAGAATTGTTAGATGAAACCCCTTTCAAACAACGTTTTCGTCGCATCCCACCATCTATGCTTGAAGAAGTATGAAAACATTTAGAACAACAACTAGCTGCAGGCTTGATAAGGAGATCTCATTCACCATTCTCGTCTAATGTAGTTTTAGTTCGGAAGAAAAATGGTCAGTTAAGAATTTGCATTGATTACAGACATCTTAATAACAAAACTAAGAAAGGTATTTACGCACTTCCAGAATAGACGAAGTCTTGGACTCGTTGGCAGGAAACACATGGTTTTCAGTCTTAGACATGAAATCGGGTTACCACCAGATTGCTATAGCAGAAGAGCACATGTCAGTACAAAAGCACTGAAAACTAGACTTATGATGCCCTCGGGAACAATCAGTCCACCAGCAGTGACACTGGCCTAGCGGTTATAATAATATAGAACATATATACCTTATAAATTAGTGCACCATATGCGCATTTCGAAACTCGACATTCTTGTGGCTCACAAAGGTCCTTGTACAGCTCTGCTGTAATAAAATGTAATTAAGACTTGCTTGGAACATTGATACCAACTTACCAAAACCGTAATCGCAAGGGTTGTATCAACTAGGTTAGGGAAAACATTCAGTGTGTTTGCACCGACGAATGGATCTAGAGAGTCGATTTTGGAAGGACAAAGCTTGCTTGTGATCAAACTCAATTGTACAATGGAGTCTACTGGTGCCTTTCGTCTGTTTCGTGGCCCATCAATTTCATCGAGCCAACGAAGTGGATAACTTCCCACTCAAGCGGACTTTTGGTCATCATAAAGAAAACCAGCGTCGTATATACATGTAGATCCAACACTAGTCTCTCTGAAGCAATGGACTGTGTACTGGGATAATTTTTTAGGGGATTCAACTCCACCCAGTTCACCAGGATATCTTTAAAGAAGACGGTAGTGTCCTGATCATCGAGTCTCCCATCCAGTTTTCATTACATCCTATCAGCTCGCCGTCTGTGTTGGAGTTGCATTATAGCCATTTTAGTCGATATTTCAGGGGAACTTCTAGGATTTTAAACCGGCAGACGGTAGCGAGTTGGATGAAGCCACACCGCAACTCCTTGCCACGACGTTGGTTTCCATTGAACATGAAAGTGTACTGACCAGGAGGGGAATGAAGAATTTTTGCGGTTATAGAGGAGGTCGATGTAACTGATGACTGTTCCAGTGCCATCCTTCAACAGTCAGGATTACCAGAAGTATTCTGCAGTCATTTCCATCTTGACTGTACGAGTAAGAAGATCTGGTGATCCGTCATGGGATATTCGGTGGGGTAATTACTAGAATATAGCTTCTTTAAAGATGTCCAGTACCATCCCAGTATCAATGTGTAAGAGGTTGGTGGTGTTATCGTGTTCAGTGAACCTAAAACTTATCCTGACACAAGTTTCAATTTATCAGGAAACTGGAATGAAATTGTAGGCGTGCATCTCAAACATTGCGAAATATTTACATGCCGACTGCATTATCTCTATATGCAAGTTAAAAATAAACAGCACACCATTTTCCGATCTTTACATTGGGGCTCATAGTTTGTGCAGCTATATATATCCTGTCATTTGAAATCCCTCCGGTTGACTTACGATTTTGACACACAAAAGGGGCTTCCAGTAGGCTCAATTTTTCACAAAGCAAAAAATTTTAAATTTGAAGTATTGGTGTATGTTTGCAGTCGGGTTTTGGAAAAAAAATTCATTGTGCAGCATTTCCATAACCCCACCAGAATTATGTTACACCAAATGTTGTGCATTTATTTTGTCATTTGACCGCCCCCCTTGGAAATACAATTTTGACACACAAAAATGGGCATGAAGCGGGCTCATTTTTTTTTTTCATAAGGCAAAACAATATATCAATATAGGGATTGTTTTTGTCTTTTTTTGCGAAGCATTGGTGTATGTTTGCAGTCGGTCTTGAAAAAAAAATCATTGTGCAGCACAGATATTTGTTTTTCCAAGACCGACTGTAAACATACACCACTGCTTCGCACAAAACTAAAAACAATCCTTAAATGTTCACACTGGATAGAAAAACGTTTTTGCAGTTGTTGTAACACCAAAAAGTTGTCGCCTTAGGTGAATGTGGGTTGGGCCACACTATGCCAATTTCAAAAAGGTAAGAAGGAAACCTTCAAGGGGATGATAAAACTAGCTGAAATAGGACACCCTTTGGTTCTGTACCTCCGTGACAGGACTCATAGCTATTCCAAACGATAGGTTTCTTCTCGAGACTGATTCCCCCTACATTTTTCTGTAGGACTTGCTTAAATTAATACTTCTACTTACATTGGATGTCGCTACTGTCCTCTCATGCATCCTGCAGATCTCTTGAACAGAACCTTAAAGATCGCCTACGCCCTCTATGGACAATGATTGTCCCTCTGAAGAGTTTAGATTATGTGCATTGTGGAATTACACTATTTTAAGACATGATCCCTATTTTAGTATCTTGATAGGCCTTCATCATCAGCATAATGTATGTATGTGTATAATTTGTATATAAAATTGATATTAACTTCCGTGTGACTTTTATTATGCATTTTATCATGTGAGGAGGCCAGTGTTAAGTAACAATGTTGGATGTTTTGTTTGTGGATTTCATATTACCTTGTAAGATTCATATTATTAACTTTGTTGTCATTCCTATGGGTACCAACTTCTTGCATACATTTTCTTATATTCGTACGAAGCAGAGTTTATTCAGACCTTGCTCTTAAATCACCTTGCATCTTAGTTTAATTTTTACTTACAGATGCACAGAAAAGGTGTTTTCAATTAATAATCCTATCTTTAAACCTATCACTACGAACTGAAGATCAAAAAGATAACCGAGGGTGACAGATCTCCTTAGTACTTGGATATATTTTTATCTTTAGATAAAACCGGTCACTTGAACACCTCCCTGTACGACAAACGTGACGATTTCATCTTCCACATAACGAACTGCCCTTTCCTGATTAGCAACATTCCTTCTTCTCCTGCCTATGGCGTGTTTGTATATCAGCTTATAAGATACACCAGGGCATGTTCGAAATACAACGGTTTTGTCACAAGGGTTAACGGCTTACCGATAAGCTACTTGTTCAGGGTTATGTTCAGAACACCTGACATCGTCATTGAGGTCGCTACAGTGATCTCATAAGAAATATGAGGTCCCACTTTGCAGAATTATTCATGACGTTCTGGAGTGTTATTGAAGGACTGTTCGACAAATCCTATTATGATGTCACTTTCATCATTTATGTACTTTTCCGTGTGCATTGGGACTTTTACCGAATTTGACATGTTTCAATATAACTGTTGGTTTAAACAGTATTTATTCAAATAAATCATCATAACATTTACTTATTATAACATATGAATTTAAGGATTTGACAACAAGATTGAAAATCTTATGTTAAGTCATCTCCTAATTGTTGTGACGGGTGTTTAATGCAAACAGGAGACGCTCACTCTCCCCAGACACCTGGTCTCACCCCGGAATATTTTATTTTAGGGGGTTCGGAATTGTTTGTATATTACAGTTCCATAATTTATCCTCCACTTTTATACTTCGACATTGGATAACTGATCGGAACTTTAATAACGCCCATTCCGTAGTTCCATTGTGACGTCAAAGTTAAATTCATGATTGACGGGCCATTTCTTTATGACGTCATAATGAACAAGTATGCCAAAATATGTAATGTCGGGCATTTGACGATCACTCAATTGGACTACAGCCAGCTAACTAAATGAAATGTTTGAGTACAGTAAGTACCTTAAATACAACATATATTGGATTCGGTTTGCCTTATAGTTATAATATAGTCGTTAAAAAAATATAACATTATATTGATTATAACGGACAACAAATTCACATACTTAAATGCATATGTACAGTATAAAAACTCAAAACGTAGCTATGTTACGTACAGACAGTATACATTTAGACACCATTGAGTTTTGTAATAATGCCTATACGGTATAAAGTTCACTTATATCTTTCAAATGTTTAAAACAAACTAAATCTGGAAGTTTGAAATTTGATCAAAATCACAGCTCTATTTTTATAATGAAAATGCATAGAATTTTTAGTGATCAAGTAGTTATAACACTTTTTAACATCATAAAAAAACTACATACTCCTGTCTCTGTTCCCGTTACAGGAATGTTGCCGTACCAGAGACTGAATTCGGTTACCACTCATACCTATCGGTCATGGACGAGCTAAAATTGATATATATGTCACATTAAAAATCATGTGTTACAGTTTGAAAGAAGGAATAAATCTCAACGCAACATAGTAGAACCGATTATTCAAGGTAACATTAAAACTATTAAAGGTTTAAAAGTCAAACGCCTTTTGTGATAATAGGGCCACAATTCTTTACGTTGCGTACACGGATGGTTGGCACGATTCTACGCATTTCGGCAACAAATGTATCAGATATATAAACATCAAGGAAACAATCGGCAATATAAACTTACCCCCGTTGTGCCATTTAAAGATTCTACTACACTTTTCCCCAAGCCTGTGTCAAATTTGCCAGTCTGTTTATACGTAGTCTGAATCATCCACACGTTTGTCTCTACAGTCTCTGCTCTCCAAAACCAATAAATAATTAGCAACTCTGTTGAGCTTTATCTACAGATTTATTGATGACGTTTTGTCGATTAACAACCCTGTATTCAAAAATCACCTCAAGATAATATATCCAAAGGAATTCGAGATAAAAGATACAACTGAGAGCACATCTTCTGCTTTATACCTCGATATTCTCCTGTCAATTAGTGACGATGGCTTATTGGTAATCTCTCTCTTTAACAAACGTGACGATTTCAATTTCAATATTGCCAACTTCCTTTTTCTGAGTAGCAACATACCTTCATATGAGGTCTTTATTTCAGAACTTATACACTATGCCTGGGCATATACTAAATATGAAAATTTCATCTGAGAGTAAGGCTTCTTTGCTCTCACAGGAATATATTGAAGAACGATTGAAATTGTCTCTGAAAAAGTGCTATGGTCGAGATAGGAATCTGGTGCAATTTCAGATTCCTCTTTCAATAATGTTGATCGATATTTTGGGACCTGACCATACAAATTAAACCATCTTAACGTTTTGACTGTACATGATTTGAGATACAGTTGGGTGCAGTCCTAACCTTACATTCAAGTGCACTTCAAATTTAGTTTTTCGTCCCGAAAACCAGTCATAAAGTTTAGTCAAGTGCACTTGATATCAAGTTTACTTCAAAGTAATTCCGTCTTCAAGTTTACTATCACGTGACACCAAATTTACTTTTCACGTTTATTTATTACAATTATTCAGTTTTGTATAACACAATAGAAATAATTGTCTTATTATGTACAATTGCATATTAAAAAAATTGTTTTAATAGAGAAATATAGTAAATGTACATGTATATAGAAAGTAAACTGACCTTGAAGTGCATTTGGAGTAAACTTGGAATCAAGTTTAGTACTAAACTTGGAACCAAGTTTACTACTAAACTTGATTCCAAGTTTACTCTGTTGTCGACAAGTAAACTTGAAAAGCAGTCATAAAGTTAACTTGAAGTGCACTTTATGTAAGGTTAGGACTGCACCTAACTGTGATATGTATATATACAGACATTTGTTCATGAGCATTTCTGATGTCATTTTTTGTGTGCAGGTCCTTTGTGATTTGTGCCATACAACTTTGTTAGTTGTCTCTTTTTTCTCTTGCATAGGATAATTTTAATTCGTATTATTGTTTCCTTCATGTGTTCATATGTGTATATTTATGTATTTACTTCTTCGACTTCAAAAGTTGTTGCAGGACTTTTGCGACGAGTGTTTATATTTATGTAAAGACCCAAACCCGTTACACTATAATGTCTGTATCCAATGTCATGTTTGTGTATCTTGTAATAAAAATTCACACACATAAATGAAATTCAGTTCAATATCTTAAAGCTCTATTTTTATCAAAGGCATGTAATATAAGTACAGTAGATATGCGTGTAGCTGAACGAATGTCAAAATGGAATAGTCGCATGGCATATAATATTTCATATGAATTTCCTGTTTATTATCTCAAAAACTGTATCTGGATAAATAACAGACTACGTCTATAAAAGACAGGCGTATAAAGGTAAATTTTCATCACTTAATTCTGCAAGAATTCAGAAAGCCGTGTTGAATACGTGGGAGTTTACTTGTACATCATGCTGGTACCTCCTCAAAATTGCATTTGTAAATATTTGACTGGGATTTATTTTTCACTGTATTTCTGTAACTTTTCTCACAACCAGTTTTCTTTTGTAATCTGTTTTCTGCATTATCAATCATAACCACGTACATTTCGCATCATTTTTACTGACAATTATCCTGTTGCATACATATTATAAAGATTGCATGTTAAATTCGCAAACAAAGTGTTGCACTTGTAGGCAATATTCATCATGGATAATCCTCCCAGCGAAACGTGCGCATTCGGCATCTTCGGTAGGATGATGAGTATCAATATTGTCAAATACGTCAAAATAAACTGAGCCGTAAGTCTCTAAGGCTGTACCGTCTAACCACTCCCAATTGCCATTGTTGTTTGATAAACCAATCCACAAATCTGTAATAAAGTACTTTATAGAAACATGTGCATTTTAAAAAAAGAATTCTTCCCCAGGTATCCTTGTGGTTAAATTCTTAAAATACATCAAGTTTGTATCCTTATTTTTAACATACAGACTATACATACACAGTGTATTAAGCTCGGTATAATGAAGAGGTTGTTTAACGGTAAAAAGAAAAGAGTTTTATAATTGAATTTCATACATTCTGACTGTGAAGGAAAATTCAGTTTTTAAGATGAATCCATAGGAGTTTTAATGCGTCCCAAATCCCAAAGATTTTCACTTGTATATTTAGAAAAAGTAAAGATTTCCTACCGCCCGACTATTAACGGTATCTGATTTCACGCATGATTCGGTCAAAACTTTGGTCGGTGCTCCAAATAGCTCAATCACATATAAAATATGGTGTATGAGGTTATATTATCAACCACTGTTTTGGTTACTATATACACTATCATGACATTGTGTTACTGGCTATTTAGCATCCTTCCCCTTCCGTGTTATACCACTTTATTTTATTTTCGGAAGCTGTCACTCCATATATTCGACTACAAGCAGTCATTTGGACATTACTAAAAAGGGGAATGTCGTACTCTCCGACAACTCAAATCTGTATGGCTACCATAGAACTTCTATAACCCTGTGTATATTTTTGGTAGACACCAAATCGATTACAGTACATTTTTATGGTGTTCAAAGGAAAGGTTTTCTGACAAATTGTCTACATTCCTATGGGCGCCCACTGTATGCGAACTTTCTGACATATTTCTTTACTAAAACGAAACTGAAGTCATCAGTCTGTGTTCTCCGAAGGGAAAAAGTAATAAAGTTCGGTTCTTTTCACAAACATGTAAATGATTTAAGGTTATGCTACACCGCTATCGTCCGTCTGCCCCACCTTTCTTGTACTCGCAACTCCTAAACCCTTTGGAGGATTTTAATGAAACTTGGAAAAATGAGATAACACCATATGAAGATGTGCATATTGGAAGGGGAAAACCGTCCAAACACAAAATACAAGGTATAGCCCATGGACTTATAGTTTCTTAGATTATTCTATGCAAAATATCTTGTCTTTGCTACTCCTCCTAAACCCTTTGGAAGATTTGATGAAATATGGTACAATGAAAGGGCACTATATGACAATGTGCATTTGGGAAGGGAAATGCTGTCCAAGCACACCATACAAGTCATGACTTTTGAACTTAGAGTTTTTTTTATGCAAAATGTTTTGTCTTTGCAACCCCTCCTTAACCCTTTAGAGGATTTTGATGAAACATGGTACAATGAAAGAACACCATATGAAGATGTGCATATTGGAAGGGGAATGCTGTTCAAACACACAATACAGGAGTTGTGGCTCTTGGACTTAGTATTGAAGTCGGTGTATTTATGGAAGGAATAGAGGTGTCAACAGGAGAAATGATGGATATAAGATCAATTAATCTACAAACAAGTAAAGAACACTGAACTATTTTCCCAGTATCACAGGTAATCTATATTTACCACAATTATGTTGGATATTTCGTTCTAGTTTGTATGGCATCTAAGATAATAAAGTACGGGCATATTATGTGCCGTTCAACGGTGACGTGTTTTAAATTGACTCACCCTAGGCAGTAGGAGAGTTGTTTTAGTGCCATGCCTACAGTCAAATGGAATCTAGATTTTCACTGTCTCGTCTGAAATACATGATATCAGTCTGCCCTCGACGTTAGTAGAACCCGGGATCTCTCAATCAGAAGCCAAGCACCTCATCCACTGATCTGCACTGGCGCTGTTTGAAAGTGAAATACGAAGAAGTACCGAAGGGTAAACCATATCTCATAGTCCATGGAATGATGGGACAATATCGTGTTTAGTGTCATAATCAGAAACAAAAGTAGCATCTGCAAATCAGTATTTTCTCCAAATACTGTTGTTGAATAATGGCGGACCGGCAACGCTACTGCGGATTAAAACATCAGCAATAATCTCTGCATTGATTACTTGCAGTACGTGTTTCATAACTCTGCCTCATCATTTGGGTGAAGTAGTGCTTGTTTTGAGGATTAGAGAGTAAAGTTACTTCTTGTAACGAAAAGGCGTAGATTTACTAAAACTGACATGCGAGCATGTTATGCCACGATGCCTTCTCTTGTGTGTGTTCCTCTGTGTGTAGTAGTACTTCTTCGAGGGATAGGAACGAGTCTCCTTCGTTCCAGGGATTATTACAGCGACTCTTCTCAGTATTTACAATTCATAGATAAAATTACACTACATCAACTCCAATCTTGGAAAAAAGGTCAATTGTTAGGTTTATATTCATTGTCAGGGTCTACAAAATGCACTGCACGAAGCCGGTGTCGGTCAGTGGATGGGGTACTCAGATCCCAATATCGACCCCCGCCGCCGGTGCACTAGTGTCATGATTTTCCGATGAGGCAGTAAAAAGTATAAACCGAGGTCCCGTGTCACCATGGTGTAAAACCAGGATACTTTCCGGAAATTCATGCAAATTAAGGTGTAGTACATGAAACGAGAGTGGACGATATATCTGTTACCACGATGTATTTTACAAGGGCTGGTTATTTTTCTTAGCATCTCATTTTAACTTTAAATCGATGACGTTTTGTCGATTAAAAGCATGGATTGAAAGATCAACTCAACATTACATATCCAAAGGAACTCGTACACAAAAGATAAAACTGAGAGTGCGTCGATCTGCGATATACTACTATCAGTCAGTGATAATGGTACACTAGTTACCTATCTTTATGATAAACGTGATACTTTCAGTTTCAATATTTACAATTTCCATTTCCTAAGTTTCAACATACCATTCTCTACTATTTAGTGTATTCATTTTAAAACTTTTACGCTATGCCGTGGCATTTTTAAAATACGAAGATTTCGTCTTGAGAGCAAGGCTTCTTGCCACAAAACTACTTTCACAAGGATGTGTTGAGGAACATTTGAAATTGTCACTGATGAAGTTCTATGGCCGATATTGGGGGATCTGGTGCAATTTAAGATTCCCCTTTCAAGAATGTTAACCGACTTTTATAGATAGGATCATACAAACTAACCATCTTGAACTTTTTGACTCTACTTGATTTGACATTGACACCAATATCTTTCTCAGCTCTGTTCTTAGATTGAAATTTTTGGCTCACTTTTTCGGACACTTTGGATTGAAGTCTGCTCTTCAAATATTTATATAGTATAGAAATCCAGTCTTTCGACCTTGATCATCACTGAAGAGATGTTTACTTAACATATCAGTTCATTCTACTGAAGTATGCGTATCGTAAGTAATAATCCACGTGATCGGTATTAACTTCAGTAAGTTTAGTTGTGTAAACGCCCACGTTCTCCCACACCGTGTGTGAATGTTTTGTTATGACACCTTGTTATTTCTAAACCGGGTTGCTTTTATTTAAGATTTTGCATTCATATACATAACATACCTTTCTAATGCAATTTCTGGAATGTCAAACATAGTTTGCGCATAATTAATTAGAGAAGTCCTCCCCTTCAGTTTCTAGCAGGACTGTCTCGTTCGTTTCAAAATTTGAATTTAAATTTGTATCGTTCAAATTGATTTCTCTAATCACTTAAATTCATCTTTCCGTTATTATTTACTTGCAGTACTGTTGGAGGGGATAAAATACTGTGGATTTTCGTGTGTTGGTGACATACACTTTAGTCGCATGTCTTCTGTCTTAAGGACGATTATTTAACTTCAAGCTAAGTTATGTTACAGAATATGTGTACAATTGATAAGACGTGAATTCAGGTGATTTACAATTGGGAAACCCTATAGTAATGGCCGATTCTCTGTACCGTTGAAATTTTATAGGAAAAAAATTCTTTTAAAGAGAAAATATTTGTATATATTTTCTGGTTTTCGGGATTTCATTCATCATTTTATAGTCAATACGTAAATTATTATTGTATCTATACTCCTATTTAGTTTCTGTTGCCAAAATATCATAGTATACTTCGACGCGCAAAGTGAAAACATAGGTTGAGAAGTGTGAAAATTATTTATTAAATTGGGTCAGCTATAACTAACGGAATTCCCATAGTTATTGTATGCCCTTTTCAATACCTTAGGATACTTTCTAATTCCATAGTTATAGTTATAGTTTTTCTTTCCGCAGATTTATGGAACGTGAGGTAATTTTTGTTCCTCACAATGTGCTCAACAAATCAAACAGGAACCATTTTAAACTGTCATAGATATGTTAATGTATACAATCAAAGTTACTTAAAACTTTATGTTCTCTTGCAATAAAGAAATAGCTAATATTGGAATAATGACCCCATACTATATGTATTGTAGGTACTTCACTGCAGCATATCTGTAGATTTCAAAGGATGTTACCCTCTTTGATTTAATATGTTGCTCTTTGAATCCACCCCTGAAGGTTTCTTGATGAAAAATGAGTATTTGGTTGCGACCAAGTAAGTTTCTATGAATTCCCAGACAAGTTTATGTTGTGAAAAGTATTCGACATCACAGCCGACAATGGATAGATTTAAATTACTGAGTACCATTCTGTTTACATTCTGCAGTAAATTTCACAATACATATTAAATGTGATTGTATTCAAGATAAATATCCGTCCTAAATTTGAATCCTTTTATTGAGTTCAGAATAAATAGTAGTGACTGACCACTTTTATCCCTTCGGCGGATGCGGCTACCCAAACAGGAAACGCTCACTCTTCCTGGGCACCTGGTGTCTGAACTTTAGGGGTCCGTGAATGTCCACTGTGGTACATTGTTGTTAGAATCATAGTCATTGGACTCCAGTTACTTTCATATTTTACAATCACATCACACTTATTCCTTTGCAGTGTGGAGCCCGCAGAGGGTTTGACTTAAGTGTTATTTTACCCTTTTTCCTCATGTTATGTGGCTGTGACACTTTCTACACCGTCTTCACATTCATATATATATATATATACAGTGCTGAATTATATTTCTTTCCTCTGTATGTAAGGCATTCACGGCGGGTGTGGCTAGCCAAACAGGAGACGTTCACTCCTCCCGGGCACCTGGTCTCACCTCTGAATTTCAGTGGTACATTATTGTTAGTGCCATATTCATGCGACACTGCTTTTCGTATATCATTTATATTGTGGCGGCACCAACCTGGAGTACGGCTTAAATTGAATTTCGGGTATTTTTAATTTCAGTTGCCTGATTAAGACCCATTGTTAAAGTCCAGTCGTCCTCAAATATCAACTTTTACTTCTTTGATAACAGAGTTTTCCTAGTATTTCGTACAAATTTCGCCAAATATTCCTAAGCCAAGTTCGAGCTTACAAATATTGTAACTAAAGTTTCTGTCCATTTTCTTTCACTTATATTTTTCATTATCTCTTTGATTAAGAAAAAATATAATGCAAAGAGCAGAAACATATTTTGATTATATTTATAAATACTTTTTAATTCTTATTGGCTAAAAAATGTGTGAGTTTGGTAATAGAATAATCCACTTGGCACAATAAGATAAAATTTAATAAAATTAACTTACGTTCATTTCCATGTGAGAGTATGACATCGAACTTTCCCACACTGTCTACCTTCGCCAAAAATCCACCTTGCTCTTTACAAGCATCTTTTGCCTCAAACCAGGTTTTCAAATGGTATTGAATGGAATAACATAGTTTTGTGACAGGATCAAATTCAAATCCTCTGATCATACAAGGTCCTGCAAGATATTAAATATTGTCTTAAAATTAATAAAAACAGAACTGCAATGTTTCTGATGCAATAACTCAATACACTTGTCCCGAGGCCATTTTTCAGTTTCAATTTCAAATTTATTTTAGAACGAAAACAATTGCATTGCATGTATACAGATCTGTATTTATGTCTTTTGATTTCCCATGCTAAAAATGCATATACCCTCTGTTAAAATTATACGATAAAGCTTAAATTTGTTTTTTGTCTCTTTCCTTTTTTTAATAGAATGTTTCACCATGTGTATTTGTAACATAAGAAACAGTAAAGACATTGCGAAAGACGTATTTACAATAACATCTGTCAGACCAAAGCGTCAGAGATCAAGTATAACAAGCAAATCGTGTCAAATATTTGGACAACCCCTCCCTTCCAAAAAAACAAAAAAAACCACCCCAAACTCATATGGAGTGCTCTGTAATATCTCCAAATTTTATCATAATATGTTCAATTTATCTTCTTGGTGTAAAATCGTCCTTTCAAATGAAACAAACATAGCTCTGAAAAATTTGCCCTCATCCTTGTATAAGAAAAAATGTAAGGACCGTGATAGCATATATCTCTGTTTTGTCCAGCAGAATGGATGTTCTCCTTGACTGCCTCTTAGTGTATTAGCACTTGACATCAGTTATTTCTTATTTTACATTTACATATATAACTGCTACAAATCTTTTATGTTTGGATGCCGGGATTATCTATACAAATCGCTTGGCACTGGCACAAAAGCTGACAGTGACGTCCTTTTACAGATCTGACAAATTATCTATATGACTTTACCAACGAACACGAGTATGTGTAGTTTTTAATTTACATCTCTTGTTTCAGAAGCAGGATTAAGATGACAGAAGATCAGTGAAAGAATATCAATGAGAGGACATTAAAGAATGCAATTCTCAATGTACACAACGTCGCAAGTTTCAAATTCTTACAGGAACAAATATTTGTGAAAATTCAGATAGTTTGATTACAAGGACAGAACATTATTTCCATTCATTTGCTCTGGTTTTGTTTAATCTTGAAGTGGCGAAATGAAACTGTATACATTTTCAAAACACAGGAATTTAAAAAGTTTTGTGTGTCAGTTACTTAAGAGAATGTTGTATATGCAAGTTTGAACATATTCTGTATACTATTAAACAATTGTGAATTATTGTTGTATTTCTTTTGTTTGTGTATTTTTTTTTTTTTTTTTGTCTCTGAAAATGTGATGGCCTATACAGTAGATATATTAGATTTCAAGATACAAAATTAGCTGTCAATTTTTATTGAATTGCAAGAGGGTGATTTCTACCATTACTTCTGGGGAAACAACATCTCTTGGCATCTATACTATATAATTACCGGTAGATATTTCATTTATTACAAAATATACTAGTTTCAGTGGGTTTCCGCCAGTTTCCGTAGCAGAAACCTCCTTAGGTCTCCAGGTTATAGAAAAAATTTAATTTTCCAGTTTATATGGAGGATGTTCTGAGTTCAGCTGGTTTCATTCATGTACATTTCCTTAAATGTCTCGGTTTCCGCAAGTTTCTGATGGCGGAAACTTGCTGGAAATGTCCTAGTTACTGCAGGTTTCCGCAAGGTTTCAGTTGCGGAAACATCAAGTTTCCATCAGTTTCTGTTGCGGAAACACCATGTTTCAGCAGGTTTACGTACGGAAACTCCAAGTTTCCGCACGGAAACCTGCAGTAACTGGGACATTTCCAGCAAGTTTCCGCCACCTAAAACCTGGCGGAAACTTCATGTTTCCGCAGGGTTTCCGCCAGGTTTCCGCAAACGGAAACCTGGGTTTTTTTTGCAGTGGTGTTTATTGAACATTCCCATTACAGCATAAGATGCTCATTTTTTCCGGACTCTGGGTGTCATTCCATTTGGGATTCGCAATTGTTCTTACGGCCAAAGTCATGTGACACCAAATACTTTGGTATATTACATTAACGTCGCACTTATTCCCTCTGCATTGTGGAGATCGTAAAATATTCCACGCGGAAAATTTGACTTAATTGGTATTATACCCTTTTTCTGATGGCATTTGACAGTGGCACTTTCTACATAGAGTTCGTTCACATTCATGTATACAGAGCTGAATCAAATGTCTGTATGTAAAAGCGTTCACGGCGGGTGTGACTAACCAAACAGGAGACGCTCACACCTCCTTGGCACCTGATCTCGCCTCTGAATTTCAGGGTTCCGTGAATGTCCACTGGTGGTTGTTTATTTATTTTTTTTTTTTTGTTTTTTTTTTGTTTTGTTTTGGTTTTGGGGGTTTTTTTTATTCCGAGTTCCACTGACTTACATAATTATATGACAATAGCTATAAATAATTTATTCCGAGTTCAAATGACTTACATAATTATATGAGCATAGCTACATGTATAAATAATTTACATAATAAATGAATAGTTACATGAAGTGCACAATATACTTCATGTTATATAAATTTAAAGACTTGATCTGCAATAATCAGTACATTTGATTAGATTGCATGATACTAGTCTTTGAATTTGTGGTATGTGTGTGTGTGAGAGAGAGAGAAAAAAAGAGAAAGAGAGAGAGAGTGAATAGTAATGGAGAGATGATGGATAAATCCAAAGCACAAGTCCAAAAATCATAAAACCAGAGGACATACAAAATCAGTGAAAATGAAAAACAAATGGAAAATAACAAAATATGTCTACTTGAAGAGCATATGTGAACCCCTGTGATGGAGTGAGATCAGGTGCCCGGGGAGAGTGAGCATCTCCTGTTTGCTAGCAACACCCGTCACATATACCCACTAGAAAGAGTCAGATCGTGTAAATTCCATATGTATTTATATATAGAGAAGTCGAAGTAGGTAACCTTCTAGTATAGAAGGTGTCAAATCTGTGTAAAATGATCGGAATCGGTCTCAGTCCAGAATATCATTTAAAAGTCTGGATAACGAGATATCATATGGAGTAATAAGAGTCTCGTAACGATCATAGAATTTCCTCAGTGACGTTGCTAGTCTAGCACATATATATAACCCTGGTTGAGCAGCTTAAACTGAAAGTCGCCTAGCCGCTCAGAACAAAGTCACTGTAATTTGAACATGCTCTGGAATAACGTATTAACTGAGATATGAATACGCCGTATGCGGGCGATGATGAATGTTGCTACTTATTGAAAGGAAAGTTTGTGATAGCGAAATTGAAATCGTCACGTTTGTCATAGAGTGAGTGTGTTCAATTGACCATAATGTCGAAAGACAAAATAATATATCTAAATACGAAGTAGAATTACTACTTTCTGTGGTTTCTTTGACCTCAAGTTCACTTGGATAGATGATGCTAAGGTAATCCGCGAATGAAGGATTATTAATTGAAAGCAAGTCATCTATATATCTGTAAGTAAAATTGAAGCCAAGAGCCAATTGTTTTTTTCCTTGCGAAAGCAAAGACTGAATGAATTCAGCTTCGTATGAGTAAAGGAATATGTCAGCCAGAAGCGGAGCACAGTTAGTGCCCATTGGAATGCCGACAATTTGTTGAAAAACCTTACCTCCAAACACACAAATATGTTATCGATAAGAAAGTTCAACATCTGGATGACAGCTGTTTCAGAGTATTTATTTTTGGAATCAGAATTTTCCCTAACAAAGTAAGTTTTATCGTGGCCTATTACTATATATTTGAATTTGCGGTTTCCGTTTTTACTAGTAAATGCATTTTGAATAATTTTCGCTAATCTGTCTTTTAATTTCTGATGAGGGATCGTTGTGTAAAGAGTCGAAAAGTCAAAAGACTTGATAGAGTGAATTTTGGTAAAACTTTTTGACTTTAGATTTTCTAACAACTCTTTTGAATTTTTAAGGATCCACATTTGATTAATTCCACTTCTGGAATAAACTGTTTCGCAATATCTATGAAGAACAGATTTAATTTCTGATAATAATTTTGTGAGTAGCATCGATACAGATTTTGTGGAACACTTCGAGGAACCAGCGATAAAGCGTTGTTTGTAAGGATTTTTGTGCATTTTTGGAATGCAGTACAAATATGGAAGTTCTAAATTTAATTTATTTGAGTCAATACCAAACGTATTGAGGACAGATATATGATTCTCGAGTACTTCCGAAACCGAAAAGTTCGTGAGAGTATAAGTAGGATTTCCTGGAGCTGAATTTAATCCTAATTCTTTCACTAGGCTGTCAAAGTAATATTTCTTGCAAGTAAATGTATAATTATTGGATGATTTATCTGCTGGTGTAATATATAATGTTCTTGAGAAGGTAAGTTCTCTGACAACATCAGGATCTTTAAAAATAGATTCGAATCTGGTGTTTACAGAACATTGTAATTTTTTAATTTTTGATCTAAGCAGTACTGCAATAGATTTTATCCATTCCGAAAGAGTGTCGATCTGTACTTCCTCTCTTTTTGCCCAATCGTGTGGCATATTCCTCGCAGCAGTTCATAATATTCTCAAAATTTTGGCTCCATGTGAATGATCTGGGTTCTCTGTATTTTGGACCTTTAAGTAAAAGTTCTCTTAATTTAGTGTTTTTAACAATATCGAGATCACCAGTAACGACATGGCCACAAAGAGAATATACAAAATCAGATGAGGAACATGCACACGATTGAGGATGGCATGCAGAGTTGCTAAGATCAAGACACTGTAGAAACCCTTTGTAATTATAAATTTTGGATGCAACTGATGGGGTGTAGCTATAGGAAATACATGGCGGATCTTTGTTTTTGAAATATGGAGGTATTTTCTCTAAAACAGACTTATGATTTAAAATTTGGCCAAAATTTAAATAATCAATGCCTTTATTTGCAAATTAATTTTGATGAGAAAGGGGCGATTAGATTTTTTCCATAGAAATATCTGACTTGACGGGACGAAAAAGTCTAGCGGTCGATATGTCCATAATAATGCCATCTAGTCTATACTCTGCAGAGCTTATATCAGTAAATATACGGTGTCTGGAATAGGAAAAGAGATACAAAATATCTATACAAGCAAAATCCCATAGTACACAATTATTGTAGATGTATGTTATATATATATATATATATATATATATATATATATATATATATATATATATATATATATATATATATACATAAAGCACAAAAACACTACAGCTAACAAGGCACCCTATATTTCATTAGGTGATTCGGTACCATAGGTCGTGGGTTCGAGTAACAGATGGGAAGGATTATAAGTGAAATATAGGGTGCCCTTGTTAGCTGTAGTGTCTTTGTACTTTATACGTTTTGTCTAATTCGTCTTTATTTTCTACAGGTATTTCTTCGGAGATCCAAGGTCCAAAGTACTCCCAGGTGTTTCACTGATTCTATTTGTGCTTTATATTATATTATATTATATATATATATATATATAATATATATATATATATATATATATATATATATATATGTATATATAATATATATATATATACATATATACATTACGGAAACGTTTATGGACCCTCCCACCCACCCACCCCCCCACCCCTTAATTTTTTTTTCATTTATTCCTTTGTAGTTCATATTGTTTCTTTAGTTGTTGTTTATTTTGTGTGTAATTATATTTGGTGTAAAATGGGACTGTATATATTTCAGTTACATAATAATGTGTAACAATTTAAGTT
Source organism: Pteria penguin (assembly GCA_035048485.1). Taxonomy (NCBI): domain Eukaryota; kingdom Metazoa; phylum Mollusca; class Bivalvia; order Pterioida; family Pteriidae; genus Pteria; species Pteria penguin. The sequence goes on along the minus strand of CM068582.1, from coordinate 57,931,492 downwards.
TAAATATACTCAGAAAATAAACGGCGTTGAATGTTCAAAGCTTTCTGTTCTATTTTTATCCTTTTTTCCTGAGTTTGTTGATTGATTGATTAGTTGATTTTTGTTTAACGTCACACCACGGATATTTCACGTATATGGTGATGGCATCGGCCTGATGCAGGGCATTCAAATTTTGACCTTTGCAACGGACCCACCCGAACTAGTGAGGAATCTTTAACATGCCATGCATACCACGACACTGGGGCCTCGTTTTTTACTCTCATCCGAATGACAGGACACCGGCATCACCAGAGCAGGACTCGAACCCCGACCTCCTGATCAGGCGTCGAGCGCGATACCACTAGGCCACGCCGGCTTTCCTGAGTTTGTAAGCCCTCGGATTCATTAAGTTTTGAATTACAATTTCATTGCTCCTTTCTTACGATTCGCGTATGGTGCTTTCCATCCACTGACTATTAGTCATTATGAATTCTGCTAATCTATCACTCAGTTTAACACACAACTGACAACCATCTGACATATATTAATGTTTGGGAAAATGTACATGCCATAAAACTGCACATGTATAAAAAGTCGTGTTTCTCAATTGCAATCCAATTCTACTAAATATATTAATGTGCAGGGAAAATGTACATGGCATAAAGTTGAACCTGTGAAAAGACATAGGTCTCTGTTGCAATCAGAATGACCTTGATCTTTGACATGTTGCCAGAATGTCAATGTTAGTCATCTATTTGAGAAGGACTATCGACCTTATAAGTTCCAAGACTGACTGAAAATAACATAAATACTCATACACTAGAATGATAGTGGATAACATACACTAATAGTTGTAGCAATACCTTGTTATGTTTCCTTTATACAAGTATTGAATGGCAATTTGGTAGATAACTAATCAAACTAACCGAGTAATGATATGCTTAGTTAGACCTTTAGGGCTTACTTCAAAGCCATGGCATCCTGTTGTCACGGACAACACTTGTATTATGTTGTCTTTCGACATTTATCGTCAATTAAACACCTCACTCTATGACAAACGTGACGATTTCAATTTCGCTATCACAAACTTTCCTTTCATAAGTAGCAACATTCCATCATCGCCCGCATACGGCGTATTCATATCTCAGTTAATACGTTCTTCCAGAGCATGTTCAAATTACAATTACTTTGTTCTGAGGGCTAGGCGACTTTCAGTTAAGCTGCTCAACCAGGGTTATATATGTGCTAGACTAGCAACGTCACTGAGGAAGTTCTACGGTCGTTATGAGACTCTTATTACTCCATATGATATTTCGTTATCCAGACTTTTAAATGATATTCTGGAATGAGACTGATTCCGATCATTTTACACAGATTTGACACCTTTTATACTAGAAGGTTACCTACTTCGACTTCTCCATATATAAATACATATGGAATTTACACGATTTGACTCTTTCTAATGGGTATATGTGACGGGTGTTGCTAGCAAGCAGAAGATGCTCACTCTCCCCGGGCACCTGATCTCACTCCATCACAGGGGTTCACATATGCTCTTCAAGTAGACATATTTTGTTGTTTTCCATTTGTTTTTCATTTTCACTGATTTTGTATGTCCTCTAGTTTTATGATTTTTGGACTTGTGGTTTGGATTTATCCATCATCTTTACTTTGTAAAGTTATTAAAAAGTTATAGGCTGCACGCAAATTTTTACTGCCTGTATGTGTGTCTTGACTTTTTAATCTGTGTCTTTGTACATCTTTTGGTAATCTGTATCATACCAAATATTATTCAGTTCTGGCTAGGCAGTAAGACATTATGGCCTGGACGACAAATTACAACTAAATCTGCACTATGACCTTGACCTTAAAGTAAAGACTTTTTTCAAGATCAAGACACTCTTTTGTCATGGACAACAAGAATGTGTATTCACTAATATTATCCAGATCCAATAATTCTGGGACTGACCCTAATTTTGACTACCTGTTGATTGTGAACTTGACCTTAGGATCGTGACCTTAGACAGCCATGTCAGAATAAAAGCTACTGTCTAGCTTGTCTACAAAGGCTTGAACAGAGGGAAGAGCTACTATCAGGGGCGTATATTACGATATGATTTTATGTAGGCTAGAATATAGCCGCAGGCTTCATACGATGCGTGAAGCGCCAAGGGGGGTAGGTGCGGGAGGGTGACATCCCCTCCCGCAAGGGGGGGGGTTGGTTTCGGGGGGGGGGGGGCTCCCCCGGGAAATTTAAAAAAAAGAAACAAAATGCTGCATTTTTGAGTATACTTGAATATTTGACATAATAATATTTCAATACAATTTGACAAATATCATGATAGTGATAAATGACTAAAAACAAGATATCATATCATATAGATTATAAGATAAGACTCTTTTATAGGCTGCTACATATCTACTTTATTAACAAATGTTAAAAGATATATATCCAGTATATTTAAATAAGACCAGACGTTGTAAAGGCTAATAGAGCTTTAATCATGTGATAAATACATTAATTTACCATTTTTCTCTTTGTGCTTGAAGAAGTCTGATATCGACTTCATTTTTAATTTGACTTTGTACAAAATCTTATCGAATCGGAAATGAAATAACCCGTATAAAAAGAAAACCGATCGCGTATTATACGATCCGTAATCTCTCTCTCTCTCTCTCTCTCTCTCTCTCTCTCTCTCTCTCTCTCTCTCTTTCTGAATCTCTATTCATTTACTTTTCCACCTTTCCTCGTGATATAAGAACAAACAAATAAACAAAAAAAAAAAAACAAAACAAAACAAAACAAAACAAAAAACAACCCCCCCCCCCAAAAAAAAAAAAAATCTGCAAAATTTTGTGTAGGCTCGAGCATTTAAGACTATATGTAATATACGCCACTGACTATATAGCCTTTTTTCCTTAAGGGAACACAACTATCAAGATATATTCATTTACAAAACACAAAGATCCCGAACATGTCATTTTATTTTTAAAAAATATAAATAGTCATTTATAGAATTGTATATTATTTATTTATCTAAGTTATATACATCGAAAAATGGTTGTTTTATTTATAATTTATTGTGTGACGTTTTATGGATATATTTATTTCAAAGCAAAACTTCATTAAAAACTGGCATGTATTTGCAACAAATAATAAGAATAACAGGCGAAATATCTTCCTTTTATGATATATATAAGTACTGTTTTTCTTATATATCATACTTGTTTGTTCACAAAATAAGGGGGGGGGGTGTCCATACGTTTTTAGTAATATATATATATATACATTACATATATATATATATATATACATGTATATATATATATATATATAATATATATATATATATATATATATTATATATATAATATATATATATATATATATATAATATATATATATAATATATTATACTTATAGTTTGCTGTCAACCTCCATTTCTCCAAATCTTGAACTCCCATTTCAAAGGCAGATTTATTTGTAGTTAAAGTGTAGCAAAGTGATTTATTCTAAATTGAAACCGCAGCACATGTGTATCTTTGGTTATACTAAACGAAGTTTTGTAAATATGTTTCCACTCACTTTGGTCTGTATTGTCAAAAATAATTTTCCATTTCTTCTGTGATTTGGGTTTAAATATATTTGAGTTTATTTATAATCAATGGACCATAAATATTATATACAAGAGTCCTTATGTTATTAAAATTATTTGATTTCTTAATAGCCGTAATAATTCTATTATATTCCAAGAAATTAACCCTGGAATATTGAATGCTTGTTGAAATTCTTCGAATGTATAAAATTTGCCATTCTATTCTAAAAAGATCATTTACAAATATTATATTTTTCTCACACCTTTTTTGATACATTACACCGTTTCCCAATATCTGTATATTTTCATTAGACCAAATTTCACTTTGAATACATTTCTCTAAATCTAAATCTTTATTATACTGAATACTGTCATATATCTTTTGCTTATCTATAAGTGTTTTCCATGTCTGTAAAACATTTTTCCAGAATTGGTTACTTTCTGAAGAGACATAAGTTGTCGAAATGCGCATCTGGTGCACAGAATTAGAAGGTATATATGTTTTATATTGATTATACATTATGTAATATAATCTGTTCCACAATCTGTCATTCAAGAAGTAGGTTTAATTTTATAACATGCCATAAAAGATTGTCCTCTTGATTAAAAATTCTTATTATTGTTTTAAGTGCTACGACATATATTATAATGTCTACCATATTTAAACCACCTTCTATCTCTGATATATTCATAATATCTCGGGATATTTTATAAGGGTTTTTTCTTCTTTTTTTTTCTTTTTGCTAGAAAAATTGATAAAAAAGATTATTGAGTTCAGTAAAGATGTTGCTGGGTGGATCTGGTAAAGATAAAAATAACTGAGATTATAAGTGTTTTATGATAGTTCTTAAAATTTGAAGTCATGAAATTATGTATATTACTCTAAAACTGAAGAGTATCTCCCTCATGCATACCTCTGTCCTTAGATTGATTCTTTGGTTCACTTTTCGGTCGTTTTTGTTTCAACACTGCTCTTTAAATATTTATATAATATGTGAATTCTAATTGTTCGGTCACGCGCATCACTGAAGAGACATAAGTTGTCGAAATGCGCACCTAGTGCACGAAATTGAAAGGTATATATTTTCTATATTTAATATAATCACTAGGCCGGAGTCACTGCTGGTGGATTTATAGTTCCCGAGGGCATCATAAGACTAGTTTTCAGTGCTTTAGTGCTGATGGACTCCTTTTCAGTGCTTTTGTACTAACTTGAAATATATACTTAAAAATTTCAGTAATGATTTCAGTGGATGAAATCCATCGGAGAACTACTCAGAAGAATAGGGCGTCTCAGGCATTCGGTAAGAACCAGATACGAGTCTATATTTAATGACCACCCTGATGTAGCTAGAGAACTCTCTGAACTCCACGAACAATTTATTATTGTCCCAGTTGACAAAGCAGCAAACAATTATACCTTCGTTTGCAAAAGATTTTACATTAATTGTCTGTTAGAGTAACTTGGATTACACTCTGCACCTGGAAATCCAACATACACACAAACAAATTTATCTATTTCTGAAATACTTCAAAACCACAAATCTGTCCTCGAGTCTTTTGGAATTACCACAACAAACTCTGACCTTGAATTACCTTATATTTATTAGATTCCATAAATGCACAAAACCCATTACAAACATCGTTTCATTGCTGGTTCTTCCAAGTGTACCACCAAACCTCTATCCATATTGCTAACAAAGACATTGACACACATCAAGCATGGTCTTCAAATTTACTGTGATACCGCATACTCCAGAAGCGGAATAAATCAGATGTGGATCCTCAAGAATTCTGAAGAACTTTTAGAGAATCTAAAATCTACGAAATTTAATAATATTTTCAGCATCAAATCTTTTGACTTCTCCACGCTCTACACTACAATTCCGCATCAAAAGCTCAAAAACAGACTTGCTACAATTATTCGAAATTCTTTTTTCCATAAAAATAGAAATCGTAGATATAAATATCTTGTCATTGGACGGGAAGATACATATTTTGTAAAAGAACACTCTGATGCAAAACACAAATCATCAAAATGCTGGAATTTTTAATAGACAATATTTTCGTGGTGTTTGGAGGGAACATTTTTCAGCAAATCATTGGCATTCCCATGGGAACTAACTGCGCCCCTCTTTTTGATGACATTTTTTTATATTCGTATGAGGCAGAATTTATTCAAAACATGCTCTCCACTGGCAGGAAAAGCCTTGCATCTCAGTTTAATTTTACGTATAGATATATAGACGACGTATTGTCAATCAATAATTCTAATTTTTAGGATTACATATATGAAATCTATCCCCATGAATTTCAGATAAAAGAGACAACCCAGAGCAATAATTCCGCTTCGTATCTGGATATATTTTTAATTTTCGACAATAATGGTCATTTGAACACCTCTCTGTATGACAAACGTGACGATTTTAACTTCCAAATAACCAACTTTCCGTTTCTTTGGAGCAATATCCCGTCCTCACCTGCCGATGGAGTTTTTATATCTCAACTTATAAGGTACGCAAGCGCTTGTTCTCTATATGACGGTTTTATTCCAAGGGCCAAACGACTGGCCACTAAGTTGCTCATGCAGGGATATGTTAAAGAACATCTGAAATCGTCACTGAGGAAGTTCTACGGTCGCTATGGGGATCTTGTACGAAAATATGATGTGCCTCTTTCTAGAATGATTGATAATATTCTGGAATGTGACTAAATGACCTGTTCAGTGAACACCAAATATGACTTTGTATACCAGTTTTGTACTTTCGTATGAACAATTAGGAAACCTAAACTCTCGATTTTGACATGTTTCTTAAGAACTGCTGTGACGGGTGATGTATGCAAACAGGAGACGCTTACTCTCCCCGGGCACCTGGTCTCACCTCGGAATTTTTCAGTATTTCGGGGTTCACAACACTTTCTTTTTGAAACTTACAAGATTTTGTATCTGTCCTTGGACTTCGAGATTGATTAACGGTTTGGTACTTCTTCGATATTGATTATATCACTCTAAAACTGAGGAGTATCTCCCTCATGCATAGCTCTGTCCTTAGATAGATTCTTTGGTTCACTTTTCGGTCATTTTGGTTTCAACACTGCTCTTCAAATATTTATATATTTTTAGAATTCCAATCATTTGGCCACGAGCATCACTGAAGAAGTTTTCGAAATGCGCATATGGTGCACTAAATTAAGGACAGATCCCGGTTATTCAATTTTCAGATATCTTTCTATCAATTTTGAGGTGCTGTATTAAACGAGTTTCATTGTAACCTTTGATATACCAATAAACATTTTGAGATTTTCCAACTTCCTGATTTGACAGAACATGGAATTTCTTCATTGCCTCATATAGGCAGAAATACACAATTCACAATAAAAAAATTTCTAGCAGATATTTTCTGTTCAGAATTCAAATACAAGATCTCTGAAATACATATTTCTAAATAAAGACAGGAACTTGGGACCTTTCCCTGGTGCCTTTTATGAAATTGGCACTGGGAAAGTGACACTTGCATTCATTCTGTAAACCATAAATAAGAGTTATCTCTCTTGATGATATAGACTTGCCAGCACAACGCTCAGTACCTACAATATAGATTGCAGTCTTTGCAAAAACGCATAAAAGAGTATGCATGAAGAATATATAATCCCTATTAGGCAATTCCAAGAAAGTGATTGGAAATATTTGCCTCACTTTCTTCTTCAGATTCCCTTTGAACAGGGGTTTCAATTGATTCATTTCCTTTCCTTGGAGAATTATAATGACTACTCAGGTTATGAATCCTGATTTATATGAGCATTGAAGTGTGACTAACGATGGGATTTACTAACAATGGGATTGACTCAAGTGTTATTATGCCTTTTGCCGCGGGCAAAGAAAAGTACGGAGTCAAAACGGAACTTCTGCCGGTTATCGTACACGGACGGAGTGGAACTCTTCAACGCGGAGATATAAAAAATTTGACTCCCGCCACTGTCCTTAAAAGGTATATATGTTCTATATTTATTATATATACCATATAATGGTACTGATTGAAGCCTCTTCCCTCCTAGCGTTGATTCTGTGTGTCCGCATATTTCATGTTATTAATGCCGCACTGTGCAGAAGAAGTTGTGTAGCAGCAAATGCCGATGTGTTATTATCGAGAGCGCGCATGTTACACATTGTTGAAGTCGACTGTCGTTGTGTAAGTGAGAGAAATGGGATTAATGTTTTATTTGTGTGAGATTTGGAAGAACTGCTTCCTGCGAGATATATACAGTACGGTGACATTACTACATATGCCTCCGAGAGGGCTATGTGGCAACCACATTCAGTAAATTTAAGGTGAAATATGCGATAAATGACTCTGAACTATGTGTAAGTGTGAATACCCTGTCGATTGAAAAGTTGAATGATGGTATAATCAATAATGTGAAACTAATGTCTAGGTCACTAGCAGCAGTGGAATTGTTAAATTGTTTTCAAATAACTTGCTGCTTGACTTACTTTACCGAGAACAAATGTGAATGATCCAGAGCTTCTGTATTAGTTTGACGCAGCAGATGAAGGACTGCAAAAGGAACTGGACAGATTAATTGTACCAAACAGATTGTGGTTGAAGATTGATGCATCAGTGATGCTGTTGCGTAATTTGACGTACAAGCTTGTGAAGTTTTGATCGACAGAGTGACATGACAGAGCACAGCGTTAAAGTTCACTTTCCGCATAGTGGTGTCGTTGCTGAACTTTCTAGAATCGCATTTCTATGCAATGAAAACCAGGTTGTTTGTGAAACAGTGCCCCGAGTATGTCCCCCAATCAAAAAGGTCAAACATCTTTTTTCTAACCAACGTCCCAAGTAGGCTACCACAGATGAAAACGTTGATACTGTGCGACTCTTGTCATATGTCATATCTAAGATATAGCCAGAGACGTTGTTATAAATTTTGAGCCTGTTTAATAAATCTTAACGGACATTTTACGCATGTCTAACGTCTGGCCTAAATGTTACCCTGAATATTAACTGATGATAAAAACAGAAACAGGTTTTTGTCTCGCTATGAGCATGATCCCGATAATTTCATGAGTCGGATTGTCTATCAGGATAAAAATGTGGCTCCCCTTTTTGATCTTAAATTTAAGAAAGTGCACTCTGGCTCAAACCATTCAAATATTTAAAGGCGATTCGTTAGCTGGGAATGCCATGGCCTCTATCTCTTGGGACATTGAATAATCATGATTAATTTTCATGAGGAAGCAGCACGATAAATGGTGCATATTATGCAAATGGGATAAAAGACGTGCGCCAGGATACTGCCCTTGCTCTGCTCTGCCGTTCATTATTTCAAGTTGCAATGACGGCTACGATGGAATGCAGATTCCAGATCGTTTTTCATCGTCCATATTAAATCCAGAGTATTCCGAAGTACATTGGACTGAGAACTTTTTATCATACCTCGTAGAACAGCATGATATTCAGCATTTCGCATTGAAATACGTCTTTGGGTAGTTTATATTTCATGTGTGTCGTGTTGCTGGGGTCTAAGAGTTCGTGAGCAAAATATTTGTTGTTTAGGATTGGATGCGATCCTAGTTATAGGCTTTCATCCAAGTAATTCTATGTCCACTTTTGTGTTTTAAAAGCCGTGAATTCTTTAGAGCATTTCCACTGATGAGTATGTTATAACTGATATTTTTAAAACAGTTGGAAGGATCCATGATTATAATCATCCAGTCAAACGGGTTGTTTGAACATGGCACAGTCATACATCTTTGAATCGCTTCATTCTCAGGAAATTCATGTATTATAATGAGCGATTGTTCACAGCAGCATCCATAGAAATGTACGTCACAAACAATTCATACCGTTTGAATTTATAAACCGCCTCCTACACTACACAGTGCGGATCACTAGCACTGAGCTGCGTATTCAGGAAATGCCCAGAACGGGAATCGAAACCCACGTGTTCCTTGGAGCGTAAGCTGAATTATATATATTCTTAGAGTATGTTGATGCTTTTCATCTCTTACTGAATTACATACGTTCGTCTCCTCTCCCTTTCAGGAATCCAACTGACTGGATATTTTTCCCGAACTCGATATCTTCCTGAATTAACGTCTGAGTAATAAGAAGGTAATCCATTTAATCCTCCCGGGAATCATACGCTCCTGAGAATCTTCTAACCATACATGAGTCTGTGAAATTTAACTTTGCGGGGTTCTTTTACACGATTTGAGACTCTCGGATATTACCTCTTTGTCCCATTTATGTTGTCGTTTATTTGAGTTTTCACAGGTCTGAATCTGAGACGGTATCATGTAACCATCTCGTTTTTTATTCACTTCTAACAAATTTTTCCAAATCGTTTGCTGTTTCTTCTCTCGCACTACATGTATGTCCACCCTCATGTACTTTTGACAATCTCCTTGACCATTTTAGTCATGGAAGCTATATACAGGTAGCGAGCGGATCGAAACACTTTAGATATCTCTGTACATTCGTTTTGAATGTAAAGGTTTCTTCAACCGTGTTGGAATTTTTCCGGATGTTTCTTTGACCTCGGTGATTTGTGTCATACAGCCTGATCAGATGTACCTTGTCTTCTCTTCGACATTCTTGTAACTTTTCAATACCACTGTACTTTGTTTGCTGTTCAGCTTTGCTTGAGATATAATTTCCGATTTGTGCTTTTCGGTTACGGTTTTTTTCCCTTTTCCACCAATTGCCACTCTCACTGTTACGTCACACTCGAATACAGCATCTTTCATTATGGAAATGTGATAGATAATAATGTTGGTGTCAGTTGCAACTTAAAAGTGACCATTTTTCATTTCAGCAACATCAAAGTAGTCGGTAAATTTCTTAATATGAAATCATCATCACCGCCTTGACGTCGGAGATGTGACACTGATTCAAGTTCAGACACGAGTAGAACACATGTACAAGCAGACCAAAGAGATGTTGGGATTGTTAAAAACCGTTGATAAAACTTAAGTAGCATTCAGAAGCTAAGGACTGAACATGGTCATACCAAAAAGACCGGGAGATGTATAGAATATTCCTAAGTAGTGGGGTAACGGAACAACCTTTTGATTTTATGGGGATGAAGGAAGAAAAACTTTATAAAAACACTCTATTTTTCTGAAACAAGACGTGTTTGTAAACAATGATGCACCCGGTAGCAACAAAATCAAAAACGACTATTTTAAAGTATAAAAGTAAGATCAGATCTGGGGTTATTTAAAAGGTTTCATTAGTAGATTATGCATGGAACCTAAGAAGCCTTTAACTCTTGTGGTTCAAAAGTTATGGCTAAATTGTTCTGTCACAGATACATGTAAACAAGAGGCATGTTATAAATATGGGCCAAAGGATTGGAAGAATGTATCTGGACCGCGCTATCCCATGGTAATTATGTATGTTTTCAAAACATGGGATGCATATGATTGCAGATATAGGAAGCACTTACAACCAGCAATACTTGGTCTCGAAAGCATTTCACAACCTTCATAAGATAAAACTTGTTTTTGGGAAACATTGGCCATGGAAATTTTGCATTCCAGAAGCCAAGAATTGTTAGGATGTTTTACACTACTCTGTTTTGATCTCAACCTCCCCTTTATTGAATACATGACCTGTAAAAATGTGGACCGATAACCTCCTCTGCACATATGCAAAACCAAAATTATCTGGCTCACACACGTCTTACTGACATAAAAATCAAATGACTGCTCTCTTACCTAGTTCATGTATAACCAGATATTTTCAGTCATGAAACTTTGAACATCACTTTAAAATTAAGGAGTATCTCCCTCATGAACAGCTTTGTCCGTAGATTTCGGTCACATTCATCATACAACTCTGCTCTTAAAATATTTATACATTATTATTCCAATCATTTGGTCATGATGCCCACTGATATAAGTTGTCAAAATGCCCATCAATATTAAAAATTACCTGGTAGATTTTGACAGATGATTTGGTGGGGAGGTATAGTTTGGTTCCATCACCAAGAATGGGGGCCTCCAAGCCCCAACTATGTCAAATTTTTGCCACAATTCGCCTATATCAAGAGAGATCTACCACTTGATTTTACAAAATTTTCGTGAAATGCAGTCACATTCCTAACAAATGACATAACCACATTGGTCATGACTTTGGCCTAAGGTGCTTGGCATATATCCTCTCTGCCAATGTTTGTGACATTTACCAAAGATCTCGTGTAATATACGTGGTTCGTCCCTTTTTATCATTAAAATATATATTGCCTTAATACATACATACATGTATATGTATTAATTTTTCCCCATACAAATTACGTTGTGCTCAATACAAGCTACCTGCATTGATGTATTAATCAAAGAAAATGGTATCAAAGATATACTGGAAATTAACATAACAGAAATTAAATCAATATTGAAATTCAATCAGTATTAACATTTCGTTCGTAATTACAATGAATTTTCAATTTTAGTTCATATAAAATGCAAAGCATTACATTAAAAAAAACCGGCCCATGTCATGGAATTTGAAATGGTAAATTTCACTAACCTACATCTGCAAGAACATATTGTAACATGCCATCCGTTATGTGGTGAGGTGTGTTTCTTTTTGCAATATACAGGCTGTATAAATAACACTTTGTTCCATTGAAAAAGACTGATAAACATTTACTGTCTCGCATGCATTCACTGCAACAAGCCAGCTTCGTTTGAGTAGTAAATAATCCAATTACGTCCAAATCAGGCAAAATGTTATTTCCTGTTTTAAAATTTATCCATTCCTTCTCATTTTCAGTACCTGTAATATGTATTATCATTAAAACCTAACAATACAAAAGAGAGTAAAACTACAATATAAAATAATTATCTTGAAATTGTACCTTTATAGCCATAAAAATATACATGTATATATAAATGTGATTTTGGAAATCGAATGCACAAGCGCTTGTTTTAAATGTGCATCTTGTTAGCAAGGTGTGATCGTTTACACAAACACGTTAGAGATCATTAAATGCATTGAGTGGGTCCTTTTCTTAGGTCAAAATAGTTTAACTATGCACTATGTCATACATTAGAATAGAGATATAATTGAGTGCAGAAACGGATCATCTATACGTTAACATGAAACATCTAAATTGTAGTATGAAAAACGTGAAGCGTATTATTAAATGTTTACATAATTAAGAACGGCTCAAAGCAAGTAAGGGGATTCCCATTGTATTCTTTTTGGGGTTTTTCATATAGTATTGATGATCAATCATTTTTATTGACCCTGACTTTGTTCTATTCATTTTGATATATTAATACAAAAACAATGATCGCTGACTTGCATTATTGCTCATCGTGCACTGAAAGTTTTATGTCGAATGTATTTCTTTACAATACTATATTATGTTGACAAACAAATCAGGAAATGATATTTTGGGAATGTTTTGTTTTTAACTATTTAAGGATCTACAATTTTATTAATCTACATTTGATTGATACCATTTTCAAAAATCTCTGATTCCATTACTTCAGTTCTGATAGAATTTTTATGAGCAAGCATAAATACTATTTTCTGGAGCTCGATCTACTCCTAATTCCTACAGCATACTGTCAAAGGAAAAGATAAAAGCATCTGACTCCGCCGTCTGAAGGAAGTCACCATAGAAGTGCACTTATTTATAATGTAATTAATAAAACACAAATAAGAACATCACACAAACTTTCGATTAAAGTGCAGATGCGACACTTAGATATTGACGCACTATTTAAGGCAGGGAATAAGTCAACATACCGCACATTTTACGGACGATACAAAGATCTTGTGTACAATTGTCAGATATAATTGACCGACATGTTGACTTCCTTATTCGATTAAAGATGTTGTTTATCGTTTAGATTATAGTAGATTTCTATGGCAATAACAATACTAATAGTGACTTTTTTACCAAATATGACGTCTGTATTATACCGTCTACTAAATATGACTGCGAGTTTAAAATAACTCGATATATATATATATATATATATATATATATATAATATATATATATATAGTATATATATATATATATATTATATATATATATATATAATATATATATATATATATATATATATATATATATATATATATATATATATATATATCGATTATATAAAATATATATAATTATATATAAATATTATATGGATGTTCTTATGGAATAACTTGGCATCTTATTGTTTTATTTATTTAGTGAGAAGTTACTTTGATCAATGCAATGCCCAAAAATGCAATTGTTTACAATGCAATTTTGATAATACCTTGCAGAGCTAACGTTTGTAAATCGGAACAGGGATTTGTATAGTTCATTTAATGTTACCAGGTGTAAGGTAAGAGGAAATATCCAAAATAGTTGACATTACAGTAACCAGATAAAGAATGGAATAAAGGCTTCTGTGCTTATGACAATTATCGCCTGCACATCAAACAGGAATAAGCACAAACAAGACAAAACAAATTCATTCCATTGAAATTAATTTGTTCCAAATGCTTAAGAAGGTCAGTTGAAGTGATCATCGATGTGACTGACTGGTTTACAGGCCAAAAATCCCACTCGCCGAAACTACAATACGATCAAAGTACAATCAAAAATTAATAAATCATCTTTTATATAGGGAACACGGGTCAATGTTTTATTCCGGTTGAGATGAACAGTATTGTGGGAGAAATATCAATCTGTCTTAAATATTTATTTATTAATGTCGAAAGTTCCAAATCCACTCAGATGTTTTACTAAATAAAATATATTCAAATGTAAACCTTTTCAATGCACAGTAAAATATTAATTTATAAAACATTTGATACATGAAATGAGAATATGAATGCATTGATTAAAACATATATCAATTTAAGAGACCCATTCCTGTAGTTGCATTTAAAGTAATGCAAAACCGAAAACACTTTAATATTGAAATAATGTATGGTGTATTGACCTCTCCATTAATACCCAACATTAAGACGTAGACGCATTGTTATTCTCTATTGAGAGTATGGTAATTTAAAGTTATCTTCAATTCTCAAAACTAAATCAAAGTCCCTTTCTGGGACATATGGTAAAACAGATTTCATGCATCGGGAAGTTTTCGTTTGAAGACTCATTTAAAGAGAACGAGATGCACTTTATAAAGACTAAGAGACAAAAAAGGAGAAAGTAACACGGAAGTTAAACAGCTCGTAACGCTAATTCGACAAAGAGCTAAGTAGTTTCTTTTTAATTACAATGATTTGTTCAAATATACGTATAAAATATTCAATATACGTATAAAATAAACCGAGAACAAATACGAAATCGATGAAGATGAAAGATGCACAGTAGCAGCGGTATTGTAGGGCATATTATCTCTTCAGTGTATCATTCTTAGCCACTTGAAGATTTGCAAATAAAATTCGACATCTGGACAGCTTTGTAACATTTTTGAGTTACGCACGTGAAAGGATTAATCTATTTCGTATTTGATTTCCATTTTATTTTATACACATATTAAATAATACATTTGAACAAGTAAATGTAATTTTTTAAAAGTACATATCTCTTTGTCGAAATACTATTTCTTCCATCTACCCCCTCCTCAGTGGTATTACAATCAAAATAATAATTCATAATCCGCGCATAAATACAGGTATAGATATTACATTATCACTTGTCTAAAATTATATTACATTCCGAACAAGTTTAGATTTATAACAGTGCTTCCATATCTGGACAGGTTTCTAACATTTCAGTTTTGCACATGAACAGATTGTGATAAGTTTTATCATATCGCGCCAAGATATTGAATATAACGAAAGATAATCATGTAACTGCATCAAAACGTCAATAGAGAAATCGAGCCGTTTAAGTTGCGTATTGCTCTCTACTTATTTTTTTTATCTCTTAGCCTGTATAAAGTTGTCTCTCTCTCTCTCTCTTTCTCTCTCTCTCTCCCCCTCTCTCTCTCTTCAGATAAGCAAATAAATGACACTTGGGGAAATTTAAATAAAAAACAAAGAAAAAAGTGCAATTTTAATACTCAGTTTAATTACTTAATAATTTTAAACTTACCTTTCGTTAAATGTAGATTGACCATGATAAGTATGGTATATAATCTCCATATTTTCATCGTCATGATTTCACAGATTTCGATAAAATTTCTCTATATTATCTATATTATCATAGTTTTATAATCACAATAAATCTGCCGTGTATATTTGATTGGACGTAGACTAAACATTTGCCTATGTTGCGTATTTGAAAACCAATAACAGTCCATTAAATGGGAGGAGACATGATAATTTCAGCATAATTTTAATGGTATGAAACATTGATGAAAGGCAAAGGGTATGGAAGGTTTCAAAATAAAATAACTGATCTTTTTGAACGAAATGATAGTGTCCGCTTAACGAAAATGATAAAGAAAATCTACACACATAGAACATAACAATCATTTCACTATATTACGATAATTACGATGCCTACTAAGAACAATTACGAATGAAAACGGTCTGTGTACATATACAATAACGATGCCGAATGAAGACGGTCTGTGTACATATACCATTACGATGCCGAATTAAGACGGTCAGTGTACATATACAATAACGATGCCGAATGAAGACGGTCAGTGTACATACATGTATACCGTTACGATGCCGAATTAAGACGGTCAGTGTACATACACCATTACGATGTCGAGTTAAGACGGTCAGTGTTCATAAAGAATTGCGATGCTGAATTCAGACAGCCGCTGTACTTGTATATCCCATTTGTATTCAAAACTGTTAAACTTCTCCAACATTCGAAATGGCAGTGGATATGTATAATTGGATAAAAAATACGTAAAATCGTGATTACTGATTAATCGTTTTTACTCCTGGTTTTACACAAACGATTGTTTTGTTTTCCAGTGGGGCAGAAAACCTGCCCACGATTAGAACAATAGATTTGTTGAGTGACTAAAGCACTGGTTTTATTAACTTCTATTGAAATCTGTCATCAAATGGGCATATATTTCATAAATTCAGTCCTTTGCGGTAGACAGTAGCTCTAATAGCAAAGTCACATATGCATTTGAGTCTGAGATATATGACAGTCAAAAGAGTACCAAACAGTTTCTAGTTCGTTAGAGCTCCGTCTTTCTTCTTCATAACACAAAATTTGTGATCCTACTTTACTTCCGGTTTCCTTTTCTGCGAGACGTTCGTCGCTCTGTAAACTATTCCAATCAACCCGTGTCAAATTCTACGGCATTATGAGTAAAAATTACTTGCAAGATAATAAATACATGTCTCCGGGGTTGAAGTTTTTTCTTTGCACAATGGTGTATATCGTATGCCTTATTATGTCCCTTTAAACTCTGAAAAATATAAAGCTTGTTGGACTATGGCTATCCATAATCGAGAACTAACTAGCGACCGGGAACCAGTTGGATACCGAGATGAAGATTACAAAGGGTAATGCAGACGACCAAGTGGTTGTTGCTGCATAAAGTCTACATGCGTTCTTGAGACACGTAACTCCTACGGATACGCTGATGTTTGAATTTGCTTCAATATATTGAAATAATCTTAATCTTATATATACTGGATGTACATGTGTTATTAGCGTACGAACAATTATTGAATAAGATAATTTTAAAAACAATGATAAATAAATATAAGTAAAGTCGGGACTAGCTATATATTAATTTAACTGTGGTTTTAAGTCCTATATACATAATGGCTAGCAAAAATATCAATGTGTGTTTATGTTGAACCATACACAAAATTGTCAGCTCAGAAATTTGAGAATGGTTTAACACCAAGGTATTTTTTCGTGTCAGCTTGGTATTTCAGGACAATGTTCTCCATTATTGTTTTGATTCAAAAAAAAAAAAAAAAAAAAAAAAAATAGGGGGAAAACTGAATACGTTCACGTCTGTTGTTTACCCGAAGTCCATAGCCAATTACAAATACCAGATAAAAATTAAAAAAAAAACCCACCAAACAAAACAAAACCGAAGTATTAAGGTACACCGAAATTATTCCTCGTGACACCACATTTAATGCAATGACAAAATAAGCTTGCACATCAATTATAAATATGGCTATAAGCTGTTTTCTCTTTTAGAAATTATGATACTCTGAAATAGTTAAGAGAACAATTTCTTAAAAAGATCATCAGGTATGTTTGATGGTATCAGGAGACTATAACACATGAAGCTTGTTTCGTATTGGGAATATATCTCCTCGTCAATAATAAAGAAATGTTGGATGATATTATTTCCCAAGGGATATTGCATGCACCCTAAATTTGAAAATACGATGCGGAAAAAAAATGTAATTTCATGTATAGCGCCGATGTAATGATGCATACCAAAACAGAAAGCAAAAGAGACGTGTTTGTGAAATACGAAAGCTTCTGACTGCAACATAATCGAAATAAACACATATTTGAAATATGAAAGGCCTAGGTCAAGGTTACAAAGTCAATGACCTTGGTGCAATTTGAAAGAGCTTTATTAGTGGAGTATGCACGCGAGTTATGAAGTCTCTATCTCTCACGGTTCAAACTTATCAGGAAGGTTAATGTGAACAGAAAAACAAACAGAAAGGTTAAAAAAAATGTTGTGCCCCCGATCTATCGATTGCATGATGAAAATTCAAATAAGCAACTTTGACAAGCATTAAACTTTGTTTACCCTAAATTTAATATATTTGGCGTTTGTTATTGGAATTATATAAACAACAATTTCTTAATTGTAATAGTGATATTAACCATCAATTTCTGACATGGCGCCAAAAACGGAATCTGTATTTTATAGAGGAAAAAAACACTTAAACTTTCAAATTGTAAAAACGTACCAAGGTGCTAATCATTACATTACAAACATTTTAATGTTAAAGTTGCACAGTACTATATCAACAAATAAAGTTTTAGAGCTAATTTTATGTTCATTGTTTCTTATAATTTTAGCGGCAAAATCATGACTTGTCATCTTGATAACACCTGCACAGGTTAGTAAATTACTATACAACTTATTAATTGTACAGCACAGTACAGTATTGTCAATTCTAAATATATACATCCAGTGCAAATATGACGTTTAAATCGCTATTCTAACGTCATTTACTTTTATATATTTATATACTTTTCTATAGAACTGCAGTGATGTAACTGCGTTATTTATGAGCTATGTTATTTATGGTATATGTGACGGGTGTTTCTAGCAAGCAGGAGATAGTCACTCTCCCTGAGCACCTGATCTCACTTCATCAAGGGGGTTCACATATGCTCACATATGTAGACAAGTTTCCTTGTGTTCTATTTGGTTTTCATTTTCACTGATTTTGTATGTCCTTTGGTTTCATGATTTTCGGACTCACGGTTTGGATTTATCCATCATCTTTACAATTCGCTACCCGTTATCATCCGTTAGACGGCGCTTCGGTACTGTGAGTTAGAAACGACTTTGAACATTAACAATTTTATGACGTCATAAGTTTCATTGTTCATTATGTCATGGGAATACGTTTTATTTCCTCGTTTAACGTTAGGACCGCAGTTAATGGCGGCGAAGGCTATTATCTTTGACGATGGGATTGAAATGCTTTGAACACATATCAGAGCGATCGTAATTTATTTGCGACCATTTTGACATACTTATATATTTATTGCAAAGACTTATATCATCCATTTTATAAACAATGTCTGAAGTGACGCATGACTTCTTACATTACACCTCCAATGCGTCATGATATACGTTGCACATCCTTTTATAACCTCTTGTGACTGCAAGATATCTGTGAACGGATAAATAAGTAACGACCATAATAATTAATGTTTAGTAAGAGAGAAAACGTAAGACATCTGACAAAGCTGTATGACACAAATCACCAAGGACATGTACACAAAACATAATAATAGTAGAATACACACGAAAAACATTACAAAAATATTCGATTGTGCTGCGGTTACGATGCCGACTTAGGACTGTCAATTGAAGTAACATACGTCACTCATTTGGAGTGGTTAACCGGTTTACAGGCGCCCACATTTCCACTTACCACAAAAACAGCACAATCAAAGGACACACATTTATATGAAAATTTATAAATAATCCTCCATACAGAAAACAAAGGCCTAGAGGTTTCTCAGTACGAGAGGTCATATAAATTTATTACACACGAAACGTTTATAGAGTATTGCTATCAAAAATATTTGGGACGACATCAATATCAGTAGACCGTGATCTGTCCGTCTGTCAGCGAGCTCAGATCCTTGATCAAAAGGAGTCCCGACTAACAGTCAGAGGGGACGAGGATCAGGACCTTGTCTCCTCTGAAAAGGTTTGGACTAAGCCGGTCATAGAGTCTGCTCCGCCCTGTTAATCAGTGTGCAACTCTCAAGTAAAAATCTACATTGGGTTGTTGAGGGACCCAATACAAGACCTATGGTCTTAGCGATGATCACGGGTCATACTGTTGATATCGAAGGTGTTTAATAAATTTAGAACCCGCCGATATGAACTTATCGGTACCTTTGACCCTCTTTAGGTTGCACACTAGATCACCGCAGAAGTATGGATGGGAAACTCCGCTGGATACATATTGTTAAGAAGTCACTTTTCCGAATTCTACGGTCGTTACGAGACTCTTATTACTCCATATGATATCTCGTTATCCAGATTAAATGATATTCTGGACTGAGACCGATTCCGATCATTTTACACATATTTGACACCTTCTATGCTAGAAGGTTACCTACTTTGACTTCTCCAAATATAAATACATACAGAATTTACACGATTTTACTCTTTCTACTATATGTGACGGGTGTTGCTAACAAGCAGGAGATGCTCACTCTCCCCGGGCACCTGATTTTACTCCACCACAGGGGTTCACATATGCTATTCAAGTAGACATATCTTGTTATTTTCCACTTGTTTTTAATTTTCACTGATTTTGTATGTCCTCTGGTTTCATGATTTTTAGACTTATGGTTTGGACTTATCCATCATCTTTACATTATATAAAATGTCTGATTTAGATCTATAAAATCTATCAAAAGTTTTTCGAATTTTATGACATCTATAACTCTGAGCAAGAAGTTAAAAGGTAATCTGAAAGAGAAACCTGAAGACATCTGACAAAGCTGTATGACAAAAATCACCAAGGTCATGCACACAAAACATGATAATAATAGAATATACACTGAGAATTTTTGCATGAATATCCAAAACGTTGGTGCAGGCACTAAGGAACTGAACCAACTGACTAATATAAATACCATATGATGGGAGTCTGGGGACATCACCATCTATATATAGCTATATAAGGGAAATTTACAACTGGAAATCCAAAGTCGTCACGTTTATCATATATATCGGTATGACTATTGTTGTTAATAATTTTATTATTGAAGTCCAAAAAGGTGTTTCCTAGTCGGAAGTATTGGCTTTGTTTCATTAAATTTTGAGGAAGTCACGTGACGATAAACAACCCAGACATGTTTTGTTCGGGTGCCGTATTTTTGACCATTTCTTGATGTTCCAACGTTCGAAAACATTATTCAAGGATTACATTGTTCATATGTAAATGCGTTTGTACATTGGAATGTGTATTATGAATGTAAAAATTTCTGGATTCATATGTTGAGTGACAAGGTTTCAGTTCATCGCTCTGTATATAGTGCACATATGATTATCTACCTGGGAGTCGAGATGAGCCTGTTAAAACCGGTTTACATGAAAAACGGTGATCTACCAAGCAAAAACCATAATCGGATCAGCGATTTTTACATCATGGAAGGGGTCAACAAGACCGTAAGTGACAAAATGCGATGCATGCAATTGGACCGAGATTTATGGAGGATTTATCTCACAGACAACGACAGCAAACAGAAGCTTTTAACAGAGGGGTTCGAACTCAGTGGACAAACGATAAGCGTTTTTGAGTTTAATCCCTATTCGTCAGGTTCCAATTCTCCGACATAGAAAGTCTTGAAAGTGACTGTTTCTTGGATTCCGTTGTCTGTGGATGACAAAGGAATTATGCGTATGTTGGAAAAGTTTGACAAATCTTACAAGTACAATGAAGTACGAGAAACTGGACTGGACTTAATAAGCAAGACAGTGCAAAAACCAAGTTGAGCAGTTGGCCAGGACAAAATAAAATGGGCAAAATACTGAAAAAGGTTGCGACGATGTGCTCCAAGTGTAGACAATCGAGCGTATACAGGAGAGATGCTGATACGAAAACAGTAAAGCAAAGAGGCATACTATGTTAAAAGAATATCGGGTTAAGCAAGGTACGGATGACAACGGTTCAATGTCTGAAAACAGTTATGGTGAGGACAGCGCATGAGCGTTCGTAGAGACAGGTTAGACAAATCTGCCACTAACTATAGTTAGCCCCAATTTCGTCTACATGTATATATAATTTATATGATTTATGGCAAAATGTTTAAAGTGTAAATCTCTAAATTGTAGAGGTCTAAATTCTCATGAAAAACGAACCAAGTTATATGATTGGATATGCGATAATGATATAGACATAGTATGTTTACAGGAAACACATTATACTGAATCTAATTCACTTTCGAGCAGAGGTGTGTCGATACTTTTTAGAGATAAATCATCTATTGAAATCATTAATGAACATAAGTCAATTGACGGAAGGCGTATAAATTTTAAACGTGAAAATGAGATATATTCTATTGTCAATGTTTATGCGCCAAATTCAGAACAGACAAGAATATTCTTTTTCAAACGATTAAAGACATGGATGACACAATATTCATCAAATGATGGAAATCTTTTTCTGCTCGGAGATTTCAATTATGTGTTAAGTAAACAAGATAGATATTTCCAAGTAAGTAATATACATGCAGACAGAAGTAATAGATTCTTATGCGAATTTATTGAATATTTAGATATATCTGATATTTGGAGAGAGATAAATGGAAACAAAGCAGGTTTTACATGGTGTGATAGAGAGAATATACCAAGAAGTCGTATAGATTATGTATTTATTTCTAATAATTTTGATATGAAAATGGACAAAATAAACACAAGGAAGCCACCTAGTGTAATAAGTCTAGAATGTCTTACCATTTAGGTTCAATTTAACAGAAAACGATTTTGTCAGAGGTACTAATTACTGGAGGATGAATACGTCTTTAGTGACGGATGCTTACTATTGTAATGCCATACGTAATGTTTTGTTAGAAAACTCGGATTAATTAGACTCTAATGTTGATAATCAAATGAGATGGGAACGAGATGGGAATTACTTAGGGATTTAGAAAATGAAGTCGATGAATCCGAGGTCATCGCTAAGACCATATGTCTTGTATTGGGTCCCTCTACAACCCAATGCAGACTTTTGCTTAAGCGTTGCACGCTGACTAACAGGGCGGTAGGGACTCTATGACAGGCCTTGTCCAAACCTTTTCAGAGGAGACAAGGTCCTGATCCTATCTGACTGTTAGTCGGGGCTCCTATTGATCAAGGATCTGAGCTAGGCTTACAGCACGGTTTACTTATGTTAATGTATTTTTGATAGCAACATATTATTCTATTTTCGTGTGTAATAGAATTTATATGACCTCTCTTCTTGAGAAATCTGTTGATCCTTCTTCTCTATATGGAGGATTTTTTTTATAAATTTTAAAATGTGACCTTTGATTGTGCGGCTTTTGCGGTAAGTGAAAAGGTGGGCGCCCGTAAACCGGTTAACCACACCAATTGAATGACGTTTGTTACTTCAATTGACCGTCCTAAGTCGGTATCGTAATCGCAGCACAATCGAATAGTTTTGTAATGTCGGTTTCAGTGTATATTCTATTATTATCATGTTTTGTGGGAATGTCCTTGGTGATTTTTGTCATACAGCTTTGTCAGTTTTCTTCTTGATATTTTATATGAAAGAAAATCCAGAGGTGCATATATAAGGTCAAAGGCCAGATGGATGGAAAAGGGAAAAATTCTTATTTCCTTAGGCTATAGAAAATTTTAAAAATTTTAAAGTAAATTAAAAGGAGATAATCTAGAGGTATATGAGTATAATAATGTTTTGTCACAAATGTGCAGTTTTTATGAGAATTTGTACAAGAATAATATCATTGAACATAAAAACATAGATATATTATTTAACGAAATTCATTAAACGAATCTCTTACGGAGCAAGATAGAATATAATGCAGTGTGCGAAATTAACGGTGGACCGATAGAATATGTCTATAGTAATTCCGGTCGGTCTACAGAGATCTAAAACTCGGTACACCGACTTGTCTATATAAAAACTAACCCGAGTCATGTAAAGGTTTCGCTCTTCGCGCAGCGATAGCTTAGCAAGAGCACGTAACTCCAGTCTATTTGTACTACCAATGATAAACGCCTATAAAACATTGACGTGTTTGTTGTATTTCCGCTTTTATTCGTCCTTTCGCCCTCGACAGCCAGTTGCGATGTCGTTCTTTGATCGGTTAAAGTATGTTGAAGGTGCGCACCCGGGAAACGGAAACCGGCAGGTGCTAATTCTCTAAAGCGCGAGAAGAGTATGAGAGGAAAAGATAAAGGAGTTATGCATTTACTAGTAAAAACGGAAGCCACAAATTCAAATATATAGTAATAGGCCACGATAAAACTTAGTTTGTTAGGGAAAATTCTGATTCCAAAAATAAATACACTGAAACAGCTGTCATCCAGATGTTAAGCTTTCTTATCGATAACATTTTTGTGGTGTTTGGAGGTAAGGTTTTTCAACAAATTGTCGGCATTCCAGTGGGCACTAACTGTGCTCCGCCTCTGGCTGACATATTCCTTTACTCATACGAAGCTGAATTCATTCAGTCTTTGTTTTTGCAAGGAAAAAAAAAAACAATTGGCTCTTGGCTTCAATTTTGCTTACAGATATATAGTTGACTTGCTTTCAATTGATAATCCTTCATTCGCGGATTACCTTAGCATCATCTATCCAAGTGAACTGGAGGTCAAAGAAACCACAGAAAGTAGTAATTCTACTTCGTATTTAGATATTATGTTGTCTTTCGACATTAATGGTCATTTGAACACTTCACTCTATGACAAACGTGACGATTTCAATTTCGCTATCACAAACTTTCCTTTCATAAGTAGCAACATTCCATCATCGCCCGCATACGGCGTATTCATATCTCAGTTAATACGTTATTCCAGACCATGTTCAAATTACAATGACTTTGTTCTGAGGGCTAGGCGACTTTCAGTTACGCTGCTCAACCAGGGTTGTATATGTGCTAGACTAGCAACGTCACTGAGGAAGTTCTACGGTCGTTACGAGACTCTTGTTACTCCATATGATATCTCGTTATCCAGACTTTTAAATGACATTCTGGACTGAGAACGATTCCGATCATTTTACACAGATTTGACACCTTCTATACTAGAAGGTTATCTACTTCGACTTCTCCATATATAAATACATATGGAATTTACACTATTTGACTCTTTCTACTGGGTATATGTGACGGGTGTTGCTAGCAAGCAGGAGATGCTCACTCTCCCCGGGCACCTGATCTCACTCCATCACAGGGGTTCACATATGCTCTTCAAGTAGACATATTTTGTTATTTTTCATTTTCACTGATTTTGTATGTCCTCTGGTTTCATGTTTTTTGGACTTGTGGTTTGGATTTATCCATCATCTTTACATTCCAAGACCCATGGAAGAATGATAGAGCTTGGTTGGTTTTTGAGGAGGATGCGGGTACAGGGAAAATGCATTGTTCCTACTGTAGGAAATATTGGGGCGACAAACTGGACTGTTTGAATGCCCAGGCTAAGCTTTGGGTATCTGGTACAACCAAATTCAAGATAGATTCTTTGAAGACCCAAGAGACTTCAAAATCACACATTGACAGTTCTCGGCCGCGGATTGCCCTGAGTAAGAAGAACTCCACAAATGCCTCCGCATCAGTTGCAATAAGGCAGCTGAATGCACAACACATTCAGAGGTTGAACATACGCTTCAGAACTGCCCACGCAGTGGCGAAACTAAATAAATCATTTAAGGATTACGTATGGCTATGCAAACTAGATAAGGCCAAGGGCCTTGATATTGGGAATACTTATGAAAATGACAGAGCTGGTAGGACATTTGCACACTATATTTCAGAGGTAGAATCAAACAACACAGTCCTGAGTTTAAAGAAAGCAAGTTTTTTTGTAGAACAATCGATGGAGCAACAGATTTCGGAGGTACGGAGCAGGAATCTGTATACGTTCATGTGAGTGTTGAAGGCACGAAGGACCAGTAGTTTCTACAATTTATTCACCCAAAGAGCACATCAGCCGAGGACATATTCAAGTCTATAGTTGAATGTCTAGAGTCTTTTGGAATCGATCCAACAAAGATTGTTGGCATCACTACAGACGGAGCGTCAAATATGATGGGTGTACATAGTGGCCTATGTACGATCATGAAAGAAATTTCACCAAATATAATAGCAATACACTGTTTGGCCCATAGACTAGAACTTAGGGTAAGAAAATCTGTCAATGGCAGTGGTGCCCGAGAGTAGGTCCTACACAACTGGAATGCTATCAACTCACATACAGCAAAAATTCAACAAACACCAACTAATTAATTGCAAAGATGTTTTGACTACAGGCTATTAAAGGTTACAGGAAATGTTAAAAATGTAAATCAATTTTAGCATCTAAAATTTTTCATCTCTTAAATCAAACGAGAATCGTCTCACTCCAATGTCCGATACGTCGTTGTACTTCTTCATAAACGAGAAGTTATTTATAGAATTCTTCGGTAATAATCGTAAATCTCGGTAATTATTCGGCGCATGACATCATTACTGTCATTGTTTAAATGAAAGTAGAGGAAACTATAGACGCTGTGCACTTGTTAACAATAATTAAATAAAATCTTTGAATGGGGACATGGTCCACTGTGTAGTATTTGGATGTAACAATACCAGTGCGAACTCAGACGTTAGTGTCTTCTAATTTTCGAAATTTCGGAGAACATGGAAGGGGAAAAAGAAAAGGCTCGTATGAAGTGGGTTGTTGAACTTGTTCACGTCATTAGTACAGATGCAAGTAGCACTAGATGGACAAGCTATAGATATCAGAAAGGTCCTCACATATATGTTTAGATCATTTCACAGCTGACTGCTTTGCACGAAATCCGTTTCTTGCTAAAGCTGCAGGTTTCAGCTGAGACTTAAAGTTAAAGATGGTATTGTAATGTGACCCCTTTCGTTTTCCCGTCTCATCGGCATCTTGATGAAAAAAAAGTTAAAGAACGGAACGAATTATCACGGTCAGCTTTTACAAAAAGACCACTGTTGAAATTAAGTATTATTATTCTATTAAGATATGGTCACAAACACTTAAAATATTTTAAAATTTATTTTTACCATGCATGATGGTAAAGTACACACACACACACACACACACACACACACACACACACACACACACACACACACACACACACACACACACACACACACACACAGACAGATATATATATATATATATATATATATATATATATATATATATATATATATATATATATATATATATATATATATATATATATATATATATATATATATATATATATATATAAAGCACAAGAAAGCGACAAACAACACTAATATAAAGAAAAGATATTTCCTACTTGTGCTTTTGTGCTTTTATATTATATATATATATATATATATATATATATATATATATATATATATATATATATATATATATTATATATATATATATATATATATATATATATATATATATATATATATATAGCACAAACATACAATACAGCTGACTCTTGTCATGAGTATTATAATATATGTATAAAGACCTTCCAAAATTAATTGATCAGTGTGTTTGTAACTGCAAGAGCACCTACAAAACATTATAAATCTATATTTAAAGAGTTCAGGGGCAATTTTCTATACATGTCTTGTCTAAAGCTGTCTGAGAATATGTAAAAAATTCTTATAGCTATCTCCCAGCTCTGGTTATCAAACATAAGACACGATAATATCAAGTGGGATTCTTTATAAACTATATTTATATTTCAACAACACTACCTGAGAAATTTTTTATTGGTTTTTTTTTATCTTTACATCTTCAGTTTTGTCATTATTGATCTCCATACGGTGTGATGTAATAGCACACTGTTTTAAAAGACACTAGGATATTTTTAGTTAATTCATTAATTGACACTAAGATGAAGATCCTTACATTTATTCTATGATTTCAGAATGCATACATGTACCTAGTACCTCAAAGCGATTCTTGAGGATTATAAATTTCATGATTGTAATTGTAGTATCATAAATCAATGGTCCTGAATTAGGTAAAAATAACCCTTTGGCAACAAAATTGAAAAAGTCCAAGAATCTAATCAAAAATTCAATATTTAATATATTGAGTATTGGACAAAATTGTTATTCAGTTACATGTAATTAAACCCAAACTAGTGCATCAAAGGAGGTCAAATATTAAATCAAATATAATAGCTCGTTTCTGCATCGAAACTTTAAATTCTAATAAAAAACAAAAACAAATTTGATTTCAGATATGAACCCAAAACAACATGTCTTCACATATCCCTTTAAATCATGTTCAGTTTGCAGCAACAACACTCTAATTGTGTTGGCATTATCTTTCAATGGTCACAGGGGCACCTATAGTATGGAAATAGAACTGTATTTGTAAAATGTCTAATTTTGAAGCGATGGGGCAGGGTTGGTGTATATGTAGTGGTTAAGCACTTGGATTACAGTGCAGAAGGTCTGTTGTTCAATTCACGGGTTGCACCACTTTGTTGTTAATCCTCCCACTTCCATGTCGCAATGTAACTGAAAAAATTGTTGAAAGTAATGGTAAGCCCTAATCAGCCAAGGTTGAAGGAATGTATTGAATCGAGCTCTTCGATCCTTGCATTGATATGGTTAGTTGTCATGAAAATGTGTATTCGAATACAGTAAAAATAAAAAGAAAACCCCCAAAATGTATCAAAGCAACAATGACAAAGATGAAGAAAAAGAAAAAGAGAAAGCACTGATAATTCCATGGAGCTGAGGGGGGTAAAAAACCCTCGGGAGTCAGATGTCAAATCCTTTAAACCCATAGGCATAGTAAAAAAAAAGGGGGGGGGCAGAAAATTATGAACACAAATATATCAAATATACATATATTGCAATACATCAAAGACCTATATACATATACATGTGTATGTATGTCACTGAATACATGTAATAGTAAAACTGTATGTAAACTGACAAGTTTAAGGTAATATTTTCTTTTTTTCAATTGATTGTAGCCTAAGTATCTCTTCCCAGTTATTCCAATTTCCACTGTTTAAATTAAAATTTTGATCATTTATAAAGCGTAGTATTTGGATCTTCCTCAAGTAAGATTGCTTAAAATTACTGAAAGTAGTCTATGTCTAATCTGCACATAATACTCGTAAGAGGGTGTTGCAGTATACCTAGATAGATAGATATTATAACATTGGCTTGCGTACCACTCATCTAGATCTAAACTAAAGCAATGTTTTCAACATCGCTATGTCAGTATGTGACAGTATGTGTCTCGAACTGTCAGATGCAGATTCCTCCGTATCATGATCACTGGCTCGTATTCCTGCTCCTCCAACATATGAAACTAGTCAGGCTAAACTGGTATGGCTTCACACAACATACTCCATGTCGTCATAATCCATTTTCTCTAATTTAAATAGTCGTTACGATCGTGATATTTACAATTTAAGTGATTCCTTTCTCTTTCGAGTTTGGCAGAGTTGACGTCATTTTCTTTTAATCCAATGAAATGGATTGAATCGTATAAGAACGATAACTCTTTTAAGAGTCGATTAAAAGGTAAATAAACACTCAGCTGAATGTGATGAGAATGTGGAAATTAATGATTTCGATTGTTGAAACCTATATTCAACAAAACAAAGAGAGAAAAAAGTCTTTTCCTGTGACCTTCATAGTGATTTAAGAATACTTTTTTATATTTTCAAAAATATATGCCAAGACCCAGTATCAATGTATTAATAACTAAAGGATGTCCTGACACCTGTTTCGAAGCTGTCACTGCATCTGCAGCGGGAGGACACAACACTGGGTGACGCACTGCTGATGGTATCCTCAATTTTAGACCTCCTGTCCCCGGAGAGCATTGTGTAAGTACAATGTACATGTACAAGTAACAACCAAGATAATTTTTTTTTTCAAATTTGTATCAGTTGACTTGCTTATGACAGCCCTAAAGTGCTATGACACATACATTAATTGCTTAATAGTGAAATATTAAAATACAAGTTGCAATTGGAAAGGTACTACAGGTATTTTGTGTTGTTGTATGTGTCGGTGTGTACATTCCTTGTACTATATATGAATTTGATCAATTCCAGCATCAGTGAGGAACTACAAGTGCTTCGAAAGGAAAATACCTTTTACGGCATTGCAACCGTACAGCATGACAAACTAGCAGCTGCCATTAAGCAATGCTTATCGCAGAGATTCGATTGTCATAGGGAGGTGGTGGCCTGTACACATTGCTTTAGCTTTTCCTCTTGGCCCGCTCTGAGTGATAAGGATGCATTTATTGGTGATATTTCATTTTCACAACAAAGAGTTGATGTTTCCTGTTAGCATTATTTATTTACTAATTTGTGACTGCAAAATTTTATTGTTTATTGTTTTTACATTTATATTGGATATTTCCGTGTTGTGTTCAATGTTGAATAACATCATATCTACAAAGTTTCTTTATGATTATATATATACATTCAAATCAAAATAATTTCCTGAACTGAAATCACTTGACATGCATGAGTAAACTTACAGACTTTGAATTATAATAAACATTAAAGTTAGTAAATATGTACATCACAACAAAAGATTTTAAAATACTTATAATTGACATAAAGAATCACTTACATTTTTAATTTTCAAAACAATACATGTATATTATTCTACCTTGCTCATGTGTATGAAATTTGTTAAATCAAGGTGGTAAAGTAGAGATTGGTACCTTGGTTGATCACTTTAGGCTGCACATTACAGAGGAAAAGGACGAGGTCATTAGAGAGAGGCAGTTGCTGAAGTCTCTACTGTATCAA